>JBBPOB010000668.1:0-14147 GCA_038091275.1 Tylopilus subfusipes | reverse complement strand
GCTCACGCTTTGGCTGTCATACAGTGCGCTCAGTTTACGCCTCTATGGCGAAGACGTGACGATCGCAGCGCGCGAAGCTAGCGAAAAGAAGAGGCAGGCAGCCTCCTCGGCCACATCGGCAGCGACGCAGCCCAACGAGCCCGAGGGGGGGTCTGAACACGACGACAAGGACGAAGACGCGGAAGAAGACCAAAACGACGACATGGATGCAGAGAACGAGCGATAGCAGGTGGACGTACATGTATGTACTAGACAGCGACTATGTATGCAGCAAAAAGAGGGTCCAAAGAAGAGCGACATGCCAGATGCAACCATGAAACGATTCGGAGGGGTTCACAGCGAAGATATCATCGACTGTACCCAGGCGTTGCCCTCTATGCGTGGGTGGAACGCCTCGACGCATCGGCGTAGCTCCTCGAGCTGTGTGTCCGCGTCTGCGTCCTCCATGACGACGTCTTCGCCGTCCGTACCCGGGGTCGACTCTGCCCACGTTCGGAGGAGTTCTTCGACGATCTGGATGCCCTCCTCCATTACCTCGTCCGAGTGCTGGGGTTCGGGATGTTGGCCCACGGCAAAGTCCTCGAGCTCGTCCGCCTTGCGCTTTGCCAGCTGCAACACACGTGTGAGGTCATATTCTAGGAACGGAGGTGGAGAAACCTAAACCCACCTTGACGACGTTTTCAGGAAAGTTGGCCAGCTGGGCGACGTGGATACCGAAACTCTGGTCCGAGACGCCTGACGATCCAAATCAGCATGTATGCAACGGCAAATGGGTAGTGTGAATATGTACCGGGCTGGACCTTGTACAAGAGCGTGATGTCCCGTTCTTGGGATCCGTCCTCTTGTCCGACGTGAGCGACGACGTGCAAGTTCTTTACGTGGGGGATCTCTTGGTCGAGTGCCGTCAGTTCGTGGAAATGTGTTGCGAATAGGCAGAACGCTCGGATGTTCGAAGCGATGTGTCTACCAACGAACGATGATCACCCGTCGTAAGAAGTTGATAAGGAAAGAACGGACTCTGAGATTGCCCACGCGAGCCCAAAGCCATCGTACGTCGAAGTCCCTTTGGTTCGATCGTCAGCGCACAAGACCACTCGCTAGACGCGCAATGTTCTCACCTCTCCCGAGTTCATCGATGATGATCAACGAGTCCTTCGACGCGGACTGCAACAAGTCAACACCCGTGAGAGGCAGGTGAGGTGAACGACCCACCCTGAGAATTGACGCGGTTTCGAGCATCTCAGCCATAAATGTGGACACGCCTTTGAGCTGCGAGTCACCCGCGCCCACACGGCAAAGGATAGAATCGAATATGGGGAGAGTAGCCGAAGAACAAGGAACGAAGCACCCGGTCTGGGCCATGAGAGCTATGACACCAACCTGAAAACCATTCAGTGCGCCTGAGCTCAGTCTCGAATAGCCCTGCCATCACCTGTCGAATGTACGTGCTCTTTCCGCCCATATTAGGTCCCGCTATGATGGCGATCGCGATCGCAACGATTAGCAGCGTTCACAAACAGAGAGGCGAGCCATACTGATGATCTGGAACTCCCCCTCTCCTTTGACCATTTCAACGTCGTTGGGGATGAAGCTGATCTCGTCTTGAACCTCTAGACAAGGATGTCGTGCATCTTTCAACACCAGACTGCTCTCGCCTTGATGTCGCATTGGTGTCAACCACGAGAAAAACAAGTGATCACTACTCACCCTTCTCAGAGACGTTAGGCTTGACATATGGCTCCGGTGCGTTCACCGAGACATGCGCAAAGCTAAGGAACATGTATGAGTCAGGGTAGGCTGGAGTAATGCGGGGAACGAACCTAACGATGACATCTAGATGCGCAAGAACGTGATCCAATTTCTCCAAAACGGGGGTATATGTCGCTATACAAACCATCGGTCACGCCCCTGTCTGTGAGACTAGATACTCACAGGCGATGTTCACGACTTCTTTCACGAGCCCAGTCTGAGTACGTTGATACTCGGCGTTGGTCTCCTGATATTCTGTGGCAAAAGTTTTCAACGTCTTGGTTGTAAAGTAAACTCCAGATTTGATCGTTCCGAGCTCGATGTGTTTCTTGCTGTTCGAAATGGCTTTTGCATCCTAAGAGGCCAAACAGGAGAGAGTAAAGCTCAGCATGATCGACGAACAGCGTGGGAGAACATACATTCTTGGTCAATCTGAAGCAATACCCATATGTCGCGGAATTTTCCAAGTGCAGTTTCTTGTCGAGGTCGAGTCCGAGATCCTTGCTGACGGCACGGTGCTCTGCGTCCAGTCCGTCCCTTGCCTGGTGAATGTTTCGAAAGAGCGAGCCAATCAATCAGTATTTTTATGAGTACCGAACTCCCAGACTCACTTCCATGAGTTTAGCAACCAACCTTTGCAAACTCTCATCGTATTCCGGTTTAATGGTGTACGTGTGGGTGTCGAGTGAAGCAAGATCGAGGGTAGTCTCCACCATATCAGAGTATTTTGAGAGATTATCCGAGAGGGACTATCGAAGTGGTCGAGTCATCTGACTTGGAAAGGGACAGAGACATACCTTGAACGGTCTGAGGTATACCTCGTCCACAAGGTTTTCGTGCGCCTGGCGTTCGTACTGGATACCCTCGAGAGTTTCAACGAGACCTGGCATCTGTTTGCGATCATTGTTGGGGAGAAGGACGAACATGTTATCGTCTGCGTCACCTTCAATACGACCTGATACACGCGAACGACGTCCTCGAGGGAGGCAACACCTTTCTTGAACCGTTTGCTCAGCCGGTGAAGATCAGGCATCAGTTTAAGGTAGTCGTCCTGGCGTCAGTTCGGGTTGATAAGGTTGCACATGCGGAGTAAGTTGTGTTCGTTACCTGCAAGGCACGTCTTGTCGAAGGATCATCTACAAAGGTTTCCACGAGATCTTGTCGTTTCCCTGTGGACGAACGATTCAGGACAGGAAACCATGCAGAGTGAGTTCGGACTTGCGTATCTCGTGCAAGTTGACCAGAGGTTGTTTCAACCAAGTTGCAAGCAGTCTGGTTCCCTGCGCGGTCTTGCATTTATTCAAGAGGCCCAACAGAGTGGACGATTTGTTGAGGCTACCCTGTGGATGTGTGAGTGGATGAAGATAGAGTGGTTGTCAGGACTGACCCCTCCTTCGACATTGACCAATGAGAGGGCTCTGACAGAACTGGCGTCGAGACGCATATATTGAGCGAGATCGTGCGTTTTGAGTTTGTATGCACCGTGATTTGCAGGATCTGAAAGAAGAGAGAGGTAGATGACCAGCGCCGCCAGAGCACCTGGGGCAGGAACGACTGATTGGAAAGGGCAACATCAGCATACAGAGGATGCAGGAAGAGGAAGAAGGCGGACTGGTCGTGCTTGGTGCATCTTCCGTTTCCTCTGTACCGGTTAGTTTTTTGATGTCTTCCAGTATGTTTTTGGTTGTAAACTCGCCTGTGCACGGGAGTGAGAGGAGGAAAACAAGAGAAGCAAGTACGTACTTGGTTTTCGTTCGGTGACGACGACACTACATCTGTCGAGGACTGCTTTGAGCTTGTTGAGGTCGATGTCGCGGTCAGTGGTGCCAGATGCAGTGCCGGTAGGTATGATGGCTTCTTTTACGGAGAGCTGTATGATGAGAGACTGCGAGGAGTGAGATAGAGTCGCGACGGGCAGACAGGGGCTTACTTACTTCTGTGTTGGAAAAGAGGTCATTGTCTACGAAGTCTGCTGCGCCAATTTCGCGCACGCTCGTGTCTGCATAGGCGATGCTGACGGTCTTTGTCTTTGCCTTTTCGCCGCTGGCTGCCGAGGCGATTTTGATTGCAATGACGATGGGTGCAGAGAGAACGTCCGAGTTTGCAAAGAGGAGGTCCTCGACTGCTTGGAGGTTTCCTGGCGATGCCTGGTGGACGTGTGAGCGTGCGTGGACGAAACGACGCGTGGCTTGCCTCTTTGTGGAGCACGAACTTGGACGCCTTTCGCCCCTGGCCTGGTGCTGGTGCCCAGATTTCGACTCTGAGCTGCTTGACGGTGAGTGCTTCGCGGAGGAAGGAGTGTCCGAGGGTGTAGCTGAGGGTGAGGCTCGGTAGGCCTGCCGTCTTTCCGCCTGCGCCGAGGTACTTGATGACCGAGTTGGTGCGGAATACGTGGGACGCGACGTAGAGCGCGTCTGGACCGTGGACGGAGTAGAACTCCGTGCGGTCAAAGAGACGCACCACGCCGTCGTCCTTTGGAGATTTCTTTTGGAGCCGCGAGAAGAAGCCGACGAAGCCTGGGTCGATCTCTTCCTCTCGCTCTCTCTCTTTTCCGTACATGACAGACATTGGGTACCGGTGTGACAGGCGTGACGCGTTACGCTCCTCTCCCCGATGGTCGAGCTCGTCGATGCGCCGGTGGGTCTGAATGCCGTCCGCATCCACGGCGCCAACGCGACCTCCCGCGCGTTCCTCGACTGGCTCATCTCCCCGCACCTCGCAGCACTGCCACAGTCCACGTTCCGCGACGTGCTCGACACCTCCGCAGCCATCTCCCGCGCACTCTCCGCCTCCGGTCTCTTCCGCTCCCACTCTGTCCGCATACTCCCCGCAGAGAACGGCGATGACGCACGCGTCGACGTCATATACGACGTGCACGAGCGCGGCAGGTTCTTCATAAAGACCTCCACCGAGCTCGGCGACGGCGAGGGCAATGCGGCAAGTATCCTCTCCTCGCTCTCTCCCTCCACTCACACTCTCCCCCAGTCCCTCGAGGGCCGGCTCACGAACCTCTTTGGCTACGCAGACGTCCTCTCCCTCAACGCGTCCCTCGGTACAAAGACAAAACGCGCATTCGACGCGTCCCTCACACTCCCCGTCACCCCCTCTCTCTCCTCCCACGCCTTCTTCAGCCTCGTCGGTACAGACCGCGAGCTCGGCGCACAGGGCGGCGGTGGAAGGGAGGAACGCATCGCACTCAAGGCCGGAATCAGAAAATCCGCCCTCGGCCCTGGCAACGACCTCGCCGCAGAGCTCGCATGGAGATGTGTCGGCTCTCTCAGCGACAACGCTGGCATCAGGTATCCCCGACCAACGTCTCTTTCTCCGTCCCATGTTCACCTCTCGTCAGCATTCGTCAGTCTGCCGGGCCCGCCGCTAAAGCCTCTCTCTCGCACACCTACACTCACCACACCCTCGACGACCCCATCATGCCCACATCGGGCTCTCTGCTCCGTCTCATCAACGAACTCGCCCTGACAGGTAAACTCGACTCGTTCGTCCCACCCTCTTCCCGCCCAAGTCAGAACCTCCTCGGTCACGGCAATAACGCATTTTGGAAGACGGAAGCACATGCCAAGAAAGGATGGTCGTTGACAAACGGACTGGCAAGTCACCTTTACGACCACTCACACCGCACACGACTCATGTGCACAGACCCTTTCTCTGACAGCACGTGCCGGCCTTCTCCAACTCCTGGCGGGCGACCCAAGCACTGTACACTATTCGGACAAGTTTCAGCTCGGTGGCCCACTCAGTGTACGCGCCTTTGGACCCGCAGGCATCGGTGCTCACGAAGGATGTAAGTCGTCTTGCACCGCTGCAACGCCAACGACGCTAACGTACATCCTCCCAGCGACATCCCTAGGCGGAGATATCTACTACTCTCTCGGACTGTCGATATTGGGCAACATTCCTAGACGTCCTCAGTGGCCCACCAAATTTCATGCGTGGATCAATGCAGGGAGACTACAAGGCATCGACGGATGTACGTCGTCTTCCGTTCGTTTCTCTCTCCATCACGCTCATACGTGTCCTCCGTCGCTTTCGACCGGTCACAGCACCGTTCCGATCCATACATACAGCTATCACTCAGCCATCCATAAGCGTCGGCCTAGGTCTCGTATACCGTTTCGAACCGATCCGCGTCGAAGTCAACTTGGGCGTGCCCCTCGTCGCTGCCAAGGGAGAGGTGTTGAAGCGCGGACCACAGGTGGGCATAGGCTTGGAGTTTTTGTAGCGCGCCTCGACACGGTACGGCCGAAAAACCCCTTGTCCGATCTCGCAGTCTCTATGTATCGTCTGCCCTTGACACTCCTCAATCTGCCCGAGTCGATCCACAGCACGGAAAGCGATGCTCGTCGCACCAGACCATGCCTTTGGACTTCGCATGCAGATGCCTCGACAAGCCACGTTTTGTTGGGGCGACGTTCCTGTGAGCGTTGGCCAGAGGTTCGTGATACACCCACAAGCCACCGATATCCAAATTGCTTCTATCGGCTGAGTTCGTTGCCCTTGCGTCCAGCAACCTGGAACGACGTCGGGCACGACTGGGTGGATCAAGTCATGCATCTCACTTGCACAGTCGTGTCCGCCTCTGATATCAGCAAGTACACTATGATAAATGGAAAGGCAGAAATCCTCCGTGCATATGCCGCTCAAGTGCACAAATCCACTTTAAGCGTCCAAATCTGCGGGACGACCAGCGAAATCATCCTTGAGCCATGAGCGTGATCATTTTATTCAAATAGCTTGTGCAAGACGACCGCCCGTTCCTTAGCCAGAAGCACGCACCCTCCCGACGATCCCGTATCTTGAGAGGCTAGAATTTCTCCTTCACCACCACCGTTTTCCCCCATTGTCCCCCGTTCGACGCTGACCACGCCTCCTTCTGCATCGACGACGATGCTGATGGAAGACGTGAGCAAGGGTTCTTCAAAGGATGTTGGATCTGCCAGGAGCGTTGGCGTACTGAGAGAGAGTCAGCGATAAGCGTGATAGGTTGGGAACAGCGAGCGACCTTCCACCGACGCAGCCAAAGCTGAGACCGACCACCCTCCGGTTCTTGTTTAAAGATAGAGGGACGCGGATGGTCCGACTGCACGTGGTCGTAGACGTATCTGGGTCGAACGTCGCTTGGGGTAGTGTCGCTAGAAGACGTCGCGTCAACGGCGTGCGGTCGCATATGTATAGGGGTTACACGCACTGTTTTCCAGCACTGCCATGATCGCTACTAGCGCTGCGTCGAATGCGTTACCGTCATAGTTGAGACACGTCGTGTCGACGTAGAGACACCACGCTGCTCTGCCGGGCGCTATGCAGAGCGTGTCGAGCGGTAAGACGTTGGACCTGGGATCGTTCGAACATACGACATGGTCACAACACGCACGAGAAAGACCGAGACCGACGACCGACCGACCGACCTGACGAGCGCGTCGTTGAGTCTCTCGGAGAGTACCTGTGCATCTTCAGACGGCGGACCGGGCTTGAATCTGGGCGAGCAGATCGCCGGGAGGTCGATGTTGGGCACTTTTGTTCGAGGTGAGACGGTGACCCACACGTGCGCGCGAGAGATTGGTGTCGAACGAAAGAGAGAGAGAGAGAAAGACGTACCTACGAACCCGAGATCGGGCGCGTCCAGCTCTGGTTCTGCGATCTCGGCCTTGACGCCACACACGACGATGGTCTTGCCCATGCGTACGAGGGCCGAGCCGTCGGCCGTCGATATGGATCCTGCGGACGATCATGATGCGTGATGAGAGGTGGTGGGTGGGGGTGGGCGCGTCGAGGAAAAGATGCGCACCGACGTTGACAAGGACGTCTCTCCACGCGCGGGGTTCGCGTCCGTCGGGTCTGACGCCCTCTGCGAGGAACCGCTCGAGATACGCGTGCGGATGGAGTCGCTGAAAGATTTGCGCGCGCAACGCGTCGGACGACATTGGGGTTGGGGGTGGGTGGCGGTGAATCAGATAAAAGACCAGCGCCAGGTTAATCGAATCGAATCGATCAACACGCACACACATATGTCACACACACACATGTCGTCCGCTCAACAGAGATCGCGCGTCGACGAGGAAGACGACCTCGACGACCTCGACGGTCAGTCTCGCATGATCATCCACGACAGCGGCGCTCATCCCACCGCTAGATGTCCTCGATCAGTTCTCCGCGCCACCGCAACAGACGACGACGGCACTCCCACAGCCCACGCGCGCGTCCAAGACGTCGCCACAGCCCGCAGAAGACTCGAACCGTGACGAGGCAGCGGTGCTGTCGGGCGCATTCGCGACCGAGCTCGCCAAGGAGATGGAGTCGCTGCTCAGCGGACTCGGAATCGATCCGGTTGCGGGTGCGGGATCGGAGGCCACGACCACGACCAAGACCACGGACGGCGGCGCGGATCGGGAGAGGATGGCTGCTGCTTGGGAAGCGATGCTCGCCGAGGGCATGAACACGATGACCGAGCCGCCGTCTTCGTCCACGCCGTCCCATGCGCGCGCGTCGTCTGCGGATGCTTCGGGGTCCGATTTTCAGTCGAGCATACGCTCGACATTGAATAGACTTCGGGAGAGCGAGTCAGGGCTACAGCCGTCGTCCGATGCGTCTGCGAGCGCGAGTGCGAGTGCGGGTGGCGAGACTATCGAATCGTTGCTGGCTCAGCTGAAAGACATGGGTGGGGAGGGCGCGGGCAGCGATGAACAGCTTCAAGGGGTGTTGGAGGAGATGATGGGCCAACTCATGAGCAAGGACGTGTTGTACGAGCCGTTGAAGGAGTTGCACGAAAAGGTGAGCATGCACTCGCGTCTCACGAGCGATCCTGGCTTCAACTTGGCACAGTTCCCCAAGTATATCACCGAGCACGCCAGCACCATTTCGGCTGCGGACAAGGCGCGCTACGAGGCACAAATAGTATGTATCAAGCGTTTGATCGACGCATTCGAGGCACCGTCGTATCGTGACGATAACGACAAGACGCGCGCAGAGATCGTCGAGCTCATGAGCGAGGTAACCATTCTCCGTCTTACGTCGACGGTTGCCTTATTCACGTTCATGTGTGCACACAGTTACAAACGCACGGATCGCCGCCAGAGGAGATTATGGGTCCCCTTCCGCCAGGATTCAGTATGGGCGCAGACGGACTTCCTGAGATGCCAGATAGTTGCAACGTGAATTGAATGCCGGTGGGTGCATGCTCGCATTCTGCGAGGACTGCGTCTCTGCAGGGCAACAACTCGGCATATCAAATAACTAACTGAGATCAAGGTGTATTAGATGTAATACTGTTCAAAGAACTGATTCAATAATGTGTCGTCACACAACAGTTCTAACGTCATGATGCTGATCATGTTGAAGGGCCGGCTGGATCAGCCCAGTGACGTTCCTGGACCACCTGACGCTTGACATCTGGAGTTATAGCATCCTTCGTTGATCCCGCCTATATCTGTCCAGAAGTCACTTTGAATCCCAGGCATAATAGGATCCTGCCTGCATGGCTCATGGATATCAATAGCGACATTCACCAGAGGCATCAACCCAATCTGCACCATTGACAAGTTAGTAAAGCAGAGCAAGAGCCATCAAAAGGAATTGGTGTGCTTTTGTGCGTGCGCAAGGTAAGAAACACTGGAAACACGACAGGCTCGGGGCCCCCGGCCTTTCTTCCGGGGATTTGCCCATTGAGTTTTTCCGCCAACTCTCAAAATCTCACCACTCACAAATGGAGGTTTACGGTGGTGATGCTGCTTGATATCAACGTACGAACGGCCACAGCTCCCGCGGTGAACAGGTTCAAAGATCTAACTTGTACAGACATAACATCAATGCATACTGAGTATCCCGGTCATAGTATCATACTGGCAGGCTGGACGAGTCACGGTATAGTACAATCAATGAACCCATGCCCTTGACATGCCCAAATGGCGTTCACGTATGTGGCGCACAATGTTCTGCCGAGCAACTTGAATAAAACAGTCCTCCCATCTGCACACGACTTTGGCTTCATTTCCGCAGATCCCATGAGTTTTCAAGTGGGTGGGAACGTTTCCGAACGAAATCGAAGCCCCGCAGGTCCCAGTGGCACCTTCATCACTCCACTGACAACGTGCCACTGGGCATTCCACTTGGACTGCGTTTCCACTCTGGTGCATCGAGTCTGGTGTGTCAAGTGCTCCACATTGACCATTTTGGTATGTGGACGTGGGCTGCAGCTGCGTATCCGCATCGGCGAGCTGCGCGTCTTCGAGGTATTTTATTATCTGGTCACCAACGTCAATGAACGACAATGGTAGTTGGAGGTATCTACATACCTACTTCCCCGAAACATATCCCGGGACTGGAAGTGACATCGCTCTGCGTGGGGCCGTTGTTGACAACGTTGACATGTGAGGTTCTCAGTCTGAACACAGGAAGAGGTAACCTAAAACGCACAGGAGACTCCGACCTGGCAAACATGTCGCGCTGGTTTGGAGCCATCGGTTGCAAGTGACAAGAGCGAACAACGAAGAAAGATTCGGTCCTGGGGGCATTTATACCATTTACATGATGTGATCCTACAGCAAGCCCACAGCATGGAACGTTCCAGTGAAGACGTTACCTTACTGGGAGCAAGAACCGGTCATGTATGCATACTCGGTTCGAGAAGCAAACACCAGTATGCTCTCCGGCCATGAATACTGCCATGCGACCGGCTTAGGGGTAACCAGGAGACAGGAGATGAACTATTATTATATTGTAGCAGCGCACTTGCACCATGGCCAAGTCCCCGATTCCTCAAGGCCTCAGAGCGGAACGCTTCTCCCCCAACTGTCTGTCGTGGGAGTCTAGCATTGAATCGATAAAACTAGATAAAAGTTCGCACAGACCATTTGCAGGGAATTTGGACGAATCCTGCTGACAAAACCCGGATCCTCCAATGGAGTCGGGGATTAGATCTCGATTAGACAACGCACGTGTATTCCCTCGGCCACCGACTCAGACCTGAAGCTGAAGGACAAAACCGGGTTAGCCGAGGGTGCAGGCGAGAATTTCACCTTCTCTTGGTAGACGAAAAAGGAATGGTACGTTTTCGTTCTCCATTTGGCTTGACAAGATGTAACATTTGAGAGCTGTGATTGGAGGACAAGGGTCTATGGAATAGAGTGTCTTTGCAGATGGGAGCATTTTTCTCCCATTTTCTGTACTAGTATCTCTAATTACTCAGGAAGAGTCAGCATATTGGAGTGATTTACATAACTTTATCTTCACACACTGACACGACAAAACTTCCGGCAAGGTTTTCAGTCGCTGACAGCGACTCGGATCGTAGTAGCATCTGTCCAGTGCTTTCAAGTCACCAGACCACTGCCGGTGGGTTCAACTTGAAGGATCATCGGTTGAACTCAACAACCCGAGGATATAGCCTGTACTTGTGTCCGACCAAACTTCAAGCTTCAAAGCTTCATCTGTTGGATGATCAGGCGACTCGCTTAGCGGCGCAAGCGGCAGACAGCGCATGCCTGACGTAACCGTTGTCTCCGATTAAATGACGAACTGGATTAGCGCCCCCTGCGTGCTCCCATGTTGACAACCATTTGTTTTGCCACTGGTCATTACTTAGGTAAACCGAAGGACAGTATTGTGATCCGACCGCGAGGAAACCAATTAAACCTCTGAATCTCCGTGGGGCTCACATTAGTCGTGCAGCGCCAGGTGCCACGCAACGACCCAGAGAGAAGCCAAGCTTCGAGGACGACGAGTGCGGGGCTTCTCGACAAGTCTTGGCACGGTTGATGATTGGTCCTTCACTTCACAGATAAGGGAATTACCTGACACTATACCCAAAAGAAGATGGAAGTCGAGAATTCTCGGCACTCGATGTAACTTCCATGCAAAGAAGTATGCGGTTGCATGGTCAGTACATATACAGCATTTCCTGCTCATTGCGGGCACAAAGGGTCAGTAACTTTAGAATATTATCTATTCATGCATATCGTCCCCTCAACACGATTTTGGATCCACGTGTTTTGCGTGTGTCGGGAAGAGTGTGACTAAACCTTCTAAAATTTGGCATGGCTGCTAGCGAGCCCAAAAGCTAGCTTTTAGGCAAGCAAAAAAGGAAGTGTCTAAGCGTCGCATAGAGCTACAACCAACCAATGGGAGAGCTTGCTCGCTTACGAAACAGCTGTAAAACCCGCTGTCCATTTCGACTCTTTACAGATCCGGGCCAGGGTTACCATTCACATTCGCATTACGATATAATTTCTTGTTTATGCCGAAGTCTCGCCGCACCAACGCCAGGCTGTTCGCTCATGCATGTTGTAATTCCGGGTACTCGTGATGGGCTGGGGTCGCTTCCAAACCTAATTCAAAGATGAACGCTTGAGCCTATCTCCCTGTCGCGTAGTATAAGAACCATGCATGCGATCGAAATTCCATAGTACCAACGTTCCAGACAACCCACGGAACCCATGATCCCCTCTTATGCTTCCTTGTCATTGATTCTGATCACCTTGACTGCCATAGACGCGAGTCTGGTCAGTCGTACTACCGGCAAAGCCACTCTTAGCTTGGCGACCAGGTTCAATGAGCATGGGACACTCAACATTGTCGAGAAAGACCGCGCTCGCATCCAGGCCATGAAAGAGGCTGGTCATCCTGGAAAACGTGACACGTCTTTCAGCATCGAGAATGCCAACATCTTCTACACCGCCCAGGTGGGGGTTGGCAGTCCTCCAACCGATTGTATGCGGATCAGTCTTCATATAAGCGTGCGCGTTTGACTATTGAACGATCACAGACACGCTCCTCGTTGATACTGGAAGCGCTAACACCTGGGTGGGTGCTAGGAAGTCATATGTCAAGACTAGCACCAGTCGAAACACTGGGCGTTCTGTTGTGCGTCCTTGGGTTTTCTGAAGCTTGTGTCCCTCTTTTAAAAGGCTAAACGAAGTCGCTGCGTTACGGCGCTGGAGGCTTCAGCGGAGAAGAGTGGAATGATACGGTCACTCTCGCCCCCGGTCTGGTGATCAGCGAACAGTCCATCGGGGTGACCAACAAGTCCTTTGAGTTCTTTGGCGTTGATGGCATTCTCGGCATTGGACCCGTCGACTTGACAGCGGGCACCGTCAGCGGCGTGGACACGGTCCCTACGGTGCCCGACAATCTTCTGTCCCAAGGAAAAATTTCTGAGGAGGTACTCGGTATCTATTTCATTCCGGCTGCCGAACCGAACAATGGCGGGGAGCTCACGTTTGGTGGCATTGACACGAGCGTCACAAGATCACCCATCACCTACGTTCCGCTGACGAACACCTACCCTGCGTCGTCGTATTGGGGCATCAACCAAACAGTCACTTACGGTGAAACCATTCTTCTCTCGTGGAACGCTGGTATCGTCGACACAGGCACTACCCTCATCAACCTGGCGAGTGGTAAGTGATGTTTAAAGACTAATTACTATCGAGCGCTGACATAGCTTGTGCTGGGACTTCGCAGATGCGTTCCAGAAATACCAGGAAATGACTGGCGCTACCATGGACTCTGCTACTGGCCTCCTGAAGATCACACCCGAACAATATGACAACTTGCAATATCTTACGTTCTTCACCGGGAATGACCTATTATTTATGTCTCCCAACGCACAAATCTGGCCTCGTTCACTCAACACATGGCTCCAAGGTGGTGTTCCTAACGCGATCTACCTTGTCGTCGCCGGACTCCAATGGCCATCTGGATCTGGCTTCGACTTTGTCGCTGGGTACACATTCCAGTGCGTATTACATCGATTGTTCTGAAACCAGGGTATTGGTGGATCCTTAGCTTGTTTTTCTATTTCCAGTGAGCGCTACTACAGCGTGTACGATACTGCCAACGGAAGAGTCGGCTTTGCTACGACAAACTACACTTCCTCCGAAAGCAACTAAAAGTTCTCACCTGACCAGTTTCATTCGTTTCATCTCGAATTTTATCCGCTATGCAATCATTACGACGGAATGTTTTGTGTTTTCTACTTGATCGAACAGACGAAACGTAGCGCACTTGATATCACTCCTGACGAAGATGAACACGTCCGATGAGAAACAGGCAAGCCGCACCGATCGTGGTATCCACCCCGATGCTCATTGTGGCATCGGCGACATCTCGCCGTCGTGTCGCGTGGAGCTATGGGGTGTGCTTGAGGACTGTGGGACAGGTTGGGCACGGCCTCATCGGTGTCGTGTACGGTGTCACATAGGCTGTGGGGAGTGGTCAAGGAGAGTGGGATGGGATAGGGCAGGGCGCCGGCGCCAGCATGTCTGTCGTCGACGGTGCTGTCGTTGCCGTCGTGGCGCAAGTGGGGCTGTCGGAGGTGCTCGAGGATGGTGGGACGGAGTTGGGCAGGGTAGTAACACGGGCGCACCGTGCCACAAGTGGGGCCAGGGTTG
>JBBPOB010000667.1:0-14149 GCA_038091275.1 Tylopilus subfusipes | reverse complement strand
CAGCCCCAAGTGAGCAGCATTCCTATGTCACACGGATTTTTCCCTCCTCATTGTGATCCTTCCTCAGATTTATGGTTGGTGCAGACGGAGAGGAGAATGTTTCACATGTTGACTGGCTGAGGACATTCAACTTGGTAGTTGATCAGTTTAAGAAAGAGCACCCTGATTTCTTTGGTGCAAAGGTTTCGATTTCCTTTCCAAGCGGTGCTCATAAATTACTGATTACAATTCGCTCAGATAATCTACTCAGTCATTCGAGATTGTGACAGTGATACGCTCAGAGATCACTTAGAAGATTGCATACAGATGAAACAGATGTTCCCTGAATTAATTGTCGGTGCGGACTTTCACTCCCATTTCGTGGCAAATACGTTATAGGCGGTTCCGGCGTACCTAGGTTTTGACCTTGTCGGAGACGAAAACATCCTGCACCCCTTACGTCAATACCTGGACCAACTGATAGCCTTCAAGCAGCGACAGAAGGAAATAGGTATCGACATTCCTTTCATTTTCCACGCTGGGGAAACTTGTGGCGATGGAACGCGTGCTGACGAGAACCTTTACGATGCAATCTTGCTCGGGACGAAGCGTATAGGGCATGGGTGTGATCTAATAAACCATTTGTGTCCTCATTGATTCACTCACACACACCGTAGGTTTTCTTTGGTGAAGCATCCTAAATTGATGCAGATATGCAGAGAGAGGGGAATAGCTTTGGAGATTTGTCCTATTTCGTGGGTTATGACACCATTCTAAAACCTACGATTCTGATTAAGTACTGCCGCCAGGAATGAGATACTTGTAATGATTAAGCATTGGTTTCATTATTCGTGACTCACCACACTGGAAACAGCGTCTCACCGCTTCCATGCCCATGCATCCCTTGCCCATACTTTTAAATCACGGCGTTCCAGTAGCACTTAACTCCGACGATCCTGCGATGTTTCAGAACATGGGCCTCTCCTTTGACTTTTATCAGGTAGGCAAGATGTTCGTCTCCCCCTGCAGATGATACAGACGGCGTGTAAGGTTCTCGTTGCCAGTGAGATGACAGGTCTCTTGATGCTTGGCCATCTCGCTCGTGATAGTATTGTGGTTTGTTTGCCCATTCCATTCTCTACTAGTAATCTCGAACGAGTCACCATTTTCATCGTTTAGCATTCCATGCTCGGGGAAGCCGAGAAAAGACGACTCACGGAATCATGGGAAATACGTTGGCACGCATTCATCAAGGATTTGGTAGCTTCGAACGGGAGCTGACCGCGGACCTCGTGTTGTGGGAATGTGAGTAACCGCAGTGACTTGTACCCTTGCTCAATCAAGTGATTCTCCTTACCGCGTAATTAACAGAATCGTCGAATCAATTGGAAGTATTTCAGAGTCCTGACAACGGATGACGTACCGATGCAGTGCGGTTCGGGTCCCGTTAGCCGGATTGGGATCCTGTGAACAACCACAATGTCTAGCCCAGCTCTCGATAACTATCTACGGGATCGCATCAACCTGATCAAGGAGGATCGCGCGCTCAGAACTGACTATGACATCGCGAGACATGTCTCATCTGCAGAGCTCCGGGCAGATAGAGTGGTGCGAGCTATCCGCAGCAAGGAGGCTGAGACGCTATGGGGAGTTGAGCATGATGATGTCCCCCATCCATTCCCTGGCATGGAGTTCTTGACAGGTATGCACAACTTGATGTGTTCCATGTAGATATGTAACGTCCTCTTCGCAGGAAGGAAAATTATAATGAAGAGCAGGCTCTTTGAGATCCTGCGCACTGTGAGCCGTGTCTCCCTGGAATATCCATGGTGCAGTAATTCATTCTGCGATTCCAGATGCCAAAGGGCGCACTGCTACATGTTCATCAATATGCGACAGTTGAAGCCGGTTTCCTGCTGAAGCTTGCCCTTGAGCAATCTGCTATTCACATTCGAGTACCAAATGTGATCGATAGTTCCACTATCGCATTGACGTTACCCGATATCAGGGCCATTCCAAAAGAACAGTACACAGATTGCTGCGGGATTAGCGATGTGGCATACGTAGCAAATACATGGGTGGACATGCGGACCGCTCGGAAAACATTCGACCCCTCCCTTGGTGGTCCAGAAGGCTTCGATAAATGGATCATCAGTGCTTTCGTGATCAACCCGAGCGAAGCGTACGGAACGCACAGCACCCCGATCAAGGTGAGACTCCGTGGTTGTGCGAACGAACTCAACCGTTGAACGGCACTGCTCAGATCTGGCAGAAATTTCAAAGCACATTTGCGGTAACCAACGTGAGTGTTGACCAAGTCTAAGATTGTCGAGCAGCTAAGCACCACGTACTAGCCCATCATCAGATATATGCCCATCCAGAAGGCTTACCTCCGGGAATTCATCATGTCATCGATAGCGGATGGCATCTCATATATAGAGTCTCGCTACAACTTTACTGCCGAGTAAGCACGTATAGTATGCTAGGTGAAATTCACTCGTTGATCATCTGGTCTCCTTAAAGTTACTTAGTTGCCGAGGATGGGAAAACTAGCGTTGCTATCCGCGAAATGTTCCCGTTGCTTGAGAGCTTGGTCAAGGAAATCCAGATGGAGCTGGAGCAGCAAGGGCGAGAAGACGAGTTCGTTGGCTTCAAGGTAAATTATAAATCGAGCTCACAGCTGAGAGTTAATGAGAGGCGTGGTAGATCATCTATACAGTTTTAAGGACCATATCTTGCGAGCAAATTGAAGCGCTGCATGGAGTTCAAGCGCGAATTTCCGCATCTCATTGCAGGTAATCAGCTTCAAACGCCTCAGGCTCACTGACCTGACCATTCCGCAGGGTTTGACCTTGTGGGACACGAGGATGCCAATAAACCGCTTATACATTATGCGGAATCACTTCTTCGATTTATCGAGTACCAGAAACAGGAAAATGTAGAAATACCCTTCCTATTCCACGCCGGAGAGACACTTGGGGATGGAACATTGGCGGACATGAACTTGTATGATGCCCTCCTGCTTGGAACAAAGCGCATCGGACACGGGTGAGTTTTGTGTGCACCGGCCGTGTGCGAGATGTGACTGGTGTAGTTTTTCTCTGGTGAAGCACCCAAGGTTGATGAGTATGTGCCGCGAACAGAAAATTGCAGTAGAGGTGTGCCCTATTTCGTGAGGAGGATCTCGTGTCTCTGTCGACAACGAACTGAATAGACATTCCAGGAACGAGATTCTGGTGGGTGATCCTCGCTGGGGGTTGGCTGAGTTAATGATCTGCGTAGCGGCTGACATCGTCGATGGCTACACATCCACTTCCGGCGCTGATGAACCAAGGAGTACCAGTCGTGCTGGCGTCGGACGACCCAGCGATGTTCAACAACATGGGGCTGTCCTTTGATTTCTACCAAGTGAGTGCTCCTATGGGGAGAGGAACCGGTGCCTGACGCGATCACAGGTCCTGGTGACGTCGGAAGTGACCGGTCTAATTACGCTCGGACAGATCGCGCGGGACAGTATTATGGTACCCGCATGGTTCGTCGGCGGCGGCAGATGCGCTGACCAGTGGTACACAGTACTCTACGCTGGAAGGAGAGGACAAGGCCAATGCGCTGAGTGCATGGGAGAGACGGTGGCACGGATTCGTCGAGGCTGTGTCGTCGTGTTGTGACGTGTTTGTGTAGTAGCTAGCCTCTTGCAACCCTCGCTCGCCCTCGTCCTGTTCTTTCCCCCTGTGCTCAGAATTTTTTTTCTCTCGCCCAGTCTGAGGTATGTCGATTTCGTTCTCCACTGGCGATTTCCCTGTTCGAATCCACCATTTCCTCACCTCCTTCCCACCCCCTTCCCCCTCAGAAATCCGTCCCTCCGACTTCTCAGTACAACCATCTTCCATATCATCACTCTCAAGTCCTCATCCCCAGATCCACATCTCATTATTGTTCTTTGGCTGAATTCGTCATGGCAGAAGTTGACTATAATCGCAAGCGCTCCCGTTCCCCTTCAGACTCGGACGAGAAAAAGCATCACAAGCGCGCAAACACAGGCGCGACGGCATCCCCGGATGACTCTCGAGCTCAGAAAACCCAAGATTTCGGCCCACCTCCTCATCCATCTATGACTCATGATGTGAATATGGCAGAAGGCCCCGCATCAATAGCAGATACGACGGCGTCCACTCCCTCTCCGAAACCCTCGTCATCAGACAACAAGAGTGGAGATTCCCGCGCGAGGTCAGACGAAGCTAGCAGGTCACACGCTACTACCTCCGCAGGCCTTTCCTCTTCCACTGCTCCTCCACCTTCAGCGATGATCCATATGCGATGCTTAATCGTCACGCAAGATGCGTCAATCATCATTGGCAAGGGTGGTTCGCATGTCAACGAGATCCGCGACAAGAGCGGTGCCCGCGTCATGGTTTCAGAGAGTATCCCCGGCAATCCAGAGAGAATTCTCAACGTCAGTGGCCCCCTTGATGCAGTGTCCAAGGCAAGTATTCGATCATCTCTTGGCTCCAAGCCTTCACGTGGCATCACCATCAGGCCTTTGGCCTTATTGTGCGGAGAATCAACGATGAACCTTTTGACGTCCCCTCTGTCCCGGGAAGTCGCGCAGTCACCATCAAGTTCATGATTCCCAACTCCCGTATGGGGTCAGTCATAGGCAAGCAAGGCTCCAAGATCAAAGAAATCCAAGACGCCAGCGGTGCTCGGTTGAACGCGAGCGAGGGGATGCTTCCTGGCTCCACGGAAGTAAGTATCATGCACCACAGAAACTTTGGCCCCGAAGCCTTATATGCGATTAAATTTCAGCGAGTTCTGAGCGTGGCAGGGGTTGCGGATGCAATCCACATCGCGACGTATTACATCGGCAATATACTTATCGAGGCGCAAGATCGTATGCCTTCCTCCAGCCATTCAAGCTATCGTCCTTCGAGCTACTCTCGACGTCCACCGTATACTGGGTCATCCTATGTCCCGGGTTACTCGTCGCATCAACCATATGCTCCATCCCACAACCCTCCGCAGCAATTACAGACGCAGCAGATCTATATTCCGAACGACCTTGTAGGCTGCATCATCGGGAAGGGAGGGAGCAAAATCAATGAGATAAGACATATGAGCGCCAGCCAGATCAAAATCATGGAACCTGGGACTGGCTTGAACGGCGCTCCATCATCTGGTTCGGAAGGCGAAAGGCTGGTAGTGATCACTGGACAACCCACCAATATACAAATGGCGGTCCAACTATTGTACCACGTACGTACTTGTTCTCATGTTCGTCTGCCATCTTGACACGTTTTGAATAGCGGTTGGAACAAGAGAAACAAAAGCAGCTCCGGGCTTCAGCTTCGTCGTCCTCCTCCTGAGATCACCCTATGTGGATACTGTGTTTTTTTTTTCAACCTTTCTTATATCGATGCAACATGTGCTTGTTGTTGTTGAAGTCGTCTACTTCGCAGGATCATGTTGATGCGTAGTCTGTACTCGTAAGGACGAGTGAAAGCGTTTACATAATATTCTTCGACCAAGTATTTTCGAGCCTTGATCCATTTGTCGCTGGATATTCGATGTCGTCCGTACTGAGAGCACAAAAGGCCAATGCTACAAAGGCCCAATCGAAAAGCAAACTCAAACGCAAGGCGGACGACATGGACGTCGACGACGAAGCACCAGTCCAACCAAAAAAGCGGAACAAGCAGCGCGTCCTGCTCCTCTCCTCTCGTGGTGTCACCCAGAGGATGCGGCATCTCATGAGCGACCTGGAGGTTCTCCTGCCTCACACTAAGAAGGGTGTGTCGTCGTGCTGATTGGTATTTTATTTTTTGACCAGAGATTCACACCATGCCCTGTTCACAGAATCCAAGCTGGATTCGAAGTCTCAGCTGCACCTCCTCCCGGAGTTGGCAGATCTCAATAACTGCAACAATACGCTGTACTTTGAGGCACGGAGACATGAGGATCTTTATGTGTGGGCAGCGAAGACTCCGAATGGACCGAGCATCAAGCTACACGTACAGAACATGCACACGATGGACGAACTAAAGATGACCGGCAATTGCCTCAAAGGGAGTCGCGGTATACTCAGTTTCGACAGGGCGTTTGACGAGAGCGAGTGGGGCAAGTTGGCAAAAGAGATTTTCACGCATGTGCGAGAATTGATTCGATTCCATGATCCACCTAACCGCACGCTTACCAGATCTTCGGTGTCCCTCCTTTGGCCCGAAGAGCGAAGCCGTTCATCGACCACGTTCTAACGTTCTCGATACTTGACAACAAGATCTGGTTCCGAAACTTTCAGGTTAATTCCGTGTGTTGATATCCCCTTTATATAGTGTCTAAATGCCCTGCGTGTTAGATATTTGAGAAAGATCCTCAGCAACCCAATGGTCCCCCGAGCACATCGTTAGTCGAGATTGGTCCTCGATTCGTATTGACGCCCATTCGGATCTTTGAGGGTGCCTTTGGCGGTGCCACTGTTTACTCTAATCCAGGTTCGACGCTATACTACCCTGATTTTAAGATGCAGATTCTGACGCGAGTATCAACGTTGCAGGATTTATCACACCAACGGCGGTAAGGAGATTGGTTAAGCAAAGCAAGGGAGACAAATACGGCAAGCGGAAGGATGCTCAACAAGATCATGCACGGAGAAAGGCGCTTCGCCGAAGAGAAGAAGATGCGTTGGCAGTGTCCAAGGTATTTGCATAGTAAAGCTACGCTATGGTACGAATATCAGTCCTGTACTGCCATAACGGTTGACCCATAAAGGGGGAACAATGGGCGTCCCAGGTCCCGCGCTACCAAGCGAGTTCTCCATTGTTCTCCTACCACGACCACGTTCCCGGTCCCTTTGTGCTCCCACAAAGGCAACTCGCCAGTTTGTGAAACAATGGGATTGTCGGAATCCAATCCCAGGACGCCTCTCTCGATCGAATCACCCGACGGGGTCCATGCAAAAGCTCTACGAGCCGTAATTCAATCCCGTTCGATGACAGCCCTTTGACCTGGCTACCTTTGTCTCCCCCCCCGGTCCAGCCTGAGGTAACCGAGTGGCATGTGACCGTATATAACAGGTTACAGCGCACAAAATACCACCAGTTAATCCATCTCCCCATTCCTTGACGAGAGTTCGCTCCTTGATTCACACAGATGCCCCTTGCATTATGCATCCAACCATTCTCAGACATCCTGGACTTATGGGGGGAAGCGGATTCGTCGTAAGAGGGTCTACTTCATTATCTGGTGTCGTCCGCCTCACCACATTCGATTAGATCAATGTTCTCGCTTTCAGGCCATGTTTCCGTCTCCCTGAGCTCACCCCCTTCGCTGTTCGCCCGACAAAGATCGACTACACGTATTCTGTTACAATCCTTGACCATCACCTTTGAAGGACAGTCGGAAACGCTTACTCCTGGAACTGGATATGCTTCTATCCGTCTTTGTTCAATCACACGCGAATTACTTCCTAGTGGCCCTTTGAACCTCACCAACGATGGCCACGAGGACGCTGATAAACCTTGCCAGTGGAACGTCGTTTTTGACATCCCGGTACCAGGCAGGCTGCCAACCACTTCGGTCTATGGGGATGCCTCGTTGCAAGCAACCGGAACTTCTTACACTCTTTATGCCACTGCCACATTTGTTGATTTTAACCACGGTCATTCGTCATTTTCCTTCGCGAACCTGTGTGGCCCTATCCGTTCCCGTATACGCACAGTCGATGCGCCTAGATGCCCAATTATTCTTCGGCGTTTCGTCGAACCCCAGCCTGGGTCCTCCTCCAGCACGTTCCAAATGTCTCTCTACATTGTGGACGCACATTCTGCAGCCGATTCAGATGATTCCTCTCGAAAATCTATCCCAGGAGATGTTTTGAAGAAGATTCAGGTCGTCGCCAGCATACCTAATGCTATAGCAATGAACGAGACTTCGATTCCGTTTGTCTTACGTGTCCGCGGAAAAGACATGAACGACTCCGAGCGGACACGACTGCGGATAACAGAGTTTTCCGTCGACGTAGAGCAGGTGGAAGTGTACAGGTTTGGCTCCATCCAAGCTCGCTAGTTAGTGTCTAATACCAGCCGACTAGGAACAACTCAAACCGAGACGACGTCGATCAGTATCCCATTCCCTCGCAAAGTCACCAGCCACCCCGTGTCCCGTTGCGAAACCCTCACCCCATTCATACCCTATACGACACCGGTTTTCTCGGGACATTCGGAGCAAGTGCAAAACGATCATTCTCTCTCCTTGCTCCTTCCGAATCGGGCAGATACATCATCTCGGGGGATGGCCATATTTTCACCCAGGACCAGAGTCCATCTCCTGAAGAAATTTGGTACATTCTAGAGACCAAAATTCCTATTTTTGCGAAGCCCTATTTGCGCGATTGGGCTGGTATCCGGAAGCGACGACTCACCGAGAGTAGTCCGCTTTTCAGTGTTGAGCACTACGTGCAAGTCGTGATTCATTGCGAGTATGACCTCGCCAATCCAAGCGAAACAATACTCGAACGTCTCCACTTTTCTCTCCCATTGAGGCACGTCGACGTACCTGAAGTTACGACGTCCACTAGAATTGCCATGGAGAACGCCGGCGGATGCAAAGACGTGCGGAAGAATTTACCTTGTCCGCAAACTCTTCCGGCGTATTCACAGCTCTTTCACTCAAATGGCGAACGCAAGCTCGACGACTCGACTCCGTTGCCCCTGTACGAACCCCCGTCAGCGCCTTCGTCATTTGCGGCTGGATCAGGTCAGCAAATACCGTCGTAATCCATCCCAGCCATGCCACTCCCTCATTCGCAATGCTTCACCACGCAATGCTTCATATCTGTGGTAGTAATTCTTTTGAACCTTTGACCGCGTTGATTCAGTCCGCATCGCCTGTCTCTTCTCTCCTTCGATGTTCTAATTTAAAATGACGTACAGTTGTAATCGATGCTGGAACCCTGAGACAAATGGTTTGAAACACTGGCATTAATATCGATTGATCCGATACGACTACCACAAGTGGAGGAGGCTTGAACCCTCTCGCCGTTGAAATCTGCCACTTTCCATGCTCGATATCATTTTGTACGTACTACGTACTGCATTCAGATCTCAATCTAAGACATTGCAGCAGGGTCACAGTGACTCGGTGGTGAGACATTAATTCCATCATTGAATTTTAGGTACGCTGTGGGCCACTTCACAACTTTAGTTACACCCGCCACCGGCCTGGTCTCTGCTGCAAGACTCACACAGATTCCGCCACCACATGGACTCACTGAGACAAGCAAAGTCGTACACCAAACCCTTACGTGATCTTAGCACCTTTGGTGACCTTCCCAAATCCGACTGTGAGGACAGTGCAGTGAGTGCTTAGAACGGCTTTTTCCCGGTACTAACTGAGCTGTTCCTCCGGGATGATCTGACTCTCACCGCTACCGATCAGGTACACGCTTGGTTTCACTTTGGATCATGATGCCGTAGGTGCACGCCAACCACAGGAGCTACAAATACAGCATGTATGATGCGAGGCGACCAACCCCCCATGCCCGCGCAAGCTTATCGTCTTCCTAGCTTCCTCGGTTTACTTCCCAAGAAACCAGGTGGCGAGATTAGTCCACACTTCAGGGACGCTGATAATGGATACCACTCATGGGTTCATGATAAGGTCGGCTGGCTCTTTGCCATTGTGCGTATTTGTTACTGGTGTCTTTTCGCTCTTTCTCTCTCTCTCTCTGACTGCCGCTGTTAGGAAGTCTATAATGCCGAAATGCCTCTGCTAGCGGCTTTAGCCTTTCCTCTTGCTTCCTGTAGGGAGTTGAGGGGAATTCTTGACTACATGACATCATCATTCATGCTAGAGGAGCTGACGTAGGCACTGTCCAGCATCCTACGACTTGTGTTCACGTATTTTCATATAGTGATCGCTGTTCAAGCGCAAAGGCCGTGGCTCGCTCACAGCTGTGGATCAAAACGCTGGCGCAACGCGACAAAGAAGAAAACTCTCGACATCCGTTCATCGTAACAATGCGCAGGTTGGTGAGCATTTCCTCGGTCGACCCATGGTCTTGTTAATCATTGCCGACGTAGGGAATTAGTCCCTAACATGAAAGCTGCCGTCGACCCGTTTCACTGGCCACAGTTCATTGACTCGAATGCAGACTTTTCCAAGAACACCATTCAAGAAGCCCTCGACCGGGAAGCCCACTGGAAGAAGGACACGATTCGCGACATCCAGTCGTACATGGTTATTCGTCGGGAGACAATTGGCACTCGTCCGTGCCTCGTTCTGATGCGGTCCACTCGCCGCCTCCACATCCCTGACGATGTTTTGGCAAACCCGATCATAAGAGAGATGGAGAATGTCGCATTGGATATGGTCTTCATTGTCAACGTGAGTAATAATCTTCTGACCCTCCACTGAAAGCGAATCTTTCCTGCATTCCATCTAGGATGTCTACTCCTTCAAGAAGGAATATGGCGATAATGGGGCATTGAACAACCTTTTGACGGTCATGCAAAAAGATCCGATGACTGCTCATTTGGGTCTACAAGAGAGGATTGATCATGCCGGGAAACTGTTTACGGCGTCCCTTGACCGCTTCCAGGCATGCAGGAAACAGCTACCTTCGTTTGACCGAGATACTATGGATCAATACGTCGCTGCATATGCAGACGGACTTATTGACTGGGTTACGGGGAACATTGAATGGAGCGCCGTGAACCACCGCTACAACACGTTCTTGAATAACGGAGACAGGAAGAAACTTATCATGAGGATGCAGCTGGACAACCCGCGTCTCAGATTGCTACGACGGCTTTTGCTTGTCGTCTTTGTCACGCTGATCATGTCGGTGCTTGGATATTTTCTCCTATGAATTTTGTGCTACTGTATTATCCTAGGCCCGTCTCGCTAGCGGTTCGCTTGCCTGTCTTTATTGAATCTCACCCTCTGGATAGTCACAAAGTCAACAAGTTGCTTCGCTTCCTCGCACTGTATTAGTATTAGACTTTCGGAGACAATTTCACCTTTCTCTCGTCTACTTCCCAGGTCTCTACAGGACCATTGCATTCGGCCACCCAAATCTCCACGCCATTGAAGCCTGGTAGAACGACGTCGCCACACTGCAGTGAGACGGATTGCGCATCAACGCTCTCGCTAACAACCCCCGTGTATCTCAATACCTGTGCTGTCTTATCGCGATGCTCTTTGTCTTCATCCGCGATGTAGCACAACGACATGTGGGGAAACCTCGAGGCACTGGGTTCAAGGCCACGACGACGCAAGTTGGTGCATATCTGGCTCTGGAGATCGACGAGCTCTTGGATGGGCTGGATGTCGATGAGCACAGAGCGGAAGTAGTGGTCACTGACGGCAAGGGACTGGAAATTGGCACGGACTTGCTGCTGGTCCTCTGGGATGGCATCGAGGAGCACATCTGGGATCCCGTGTTCCAGGGGAACCGTTGCAAGAGTTATGTGGGGCAGGAAAGCGGGATAGGAGCGAGCGGAGACTCGGTCTATTGATGGGCGTCTTGGGAGAAGATTTGATGACATCCATCTGTGCTGCTGCAGGCATAAGCCAGAGAGAAACACCTGAAGAGGATGTGATAGTAAGGATGTCACCCGTTTCACGGCCTTAGACCCTTACCCATCTCTCGAATAGCGACGTAAACTGGCTGAGGATGTCGGCTGTTTCTATAAAGTGCCGCGTCGCACGAACAGAACATGTGGACGACGGCAGTTAATTTACGGGGGACGTAGTCTTCGAAGAGAATATCATTTTATGATACTAACCTCACAGACCCATGATACAAGTGTCCGCAAACAATATCATCAACGAAAGCTCCAGGCATTCGTCCGCCGGTCACTCAGAGGATTCGTGCGGTCCCAAACTTACCCAACTACTCCCAACACCGGTGCTCTCAAGGTCCCCGTCATTACTCTCTGCTTCCGCGTCGGAGGTCATCCCTTGTTCTTCGGCGTCGGGATGCGACTCGGGGATTACTGCGGCTTTTGAAATCGTGGAGACTGCTTCCATGGATCGTTGTCGAATTAAAGGAGTCGTCCCACTGCCTGACGCAGTCTCTGGGTGAGAAGCGGTCATAGCTCCAACAGCACGACTGCTTGGAGGGTTAGCCGGAGGGGATGGAAGAGGTAAAAGTCGATTCCGAATATTCATCAGCAAGTGAGGGAGAACCAGAAGGCTATCCAGGAGTACGGAAGGTAGGTAGGACGCAATTGCGTACGTGGCAGCTAACGAATCTGGGTTGAGTTGATGGAACAGCGAGCTGGTAGCGTGACTGACCTCCTGCCCCAATAGAGAACCTATCACCTCGTATCATGTCCTTGACCTGCTCATACAGAAGACCGAAACCGATACCAAAAACGAATTTCCCGGAGTATCTTGCTTTAGTTCCTCCACTGGCTACGCCGACAAGATTGTCCACAAAAGTAGGCACGTCCACTGGAACACGCGAACCTCTGGTTTCTCGCAGGGTACTGAATGCCGCCCCGTAAGTGACCTTCTCCGAAGAAGTCCAATCATCCATATTGATTCTGGCGCCGAGGTCACTCGTCGATGAACCAACTTCCCCTACATCGACAGTCACGATGCGGATCGCGTTCATCCCTTGGGCGGCAGCAATTTCCCGGCGGAGCACGTCGGCCGCACGGAGAGTGGCAGCAGCGCTCATGGCACTCACACTTCCAAATGGAAGTCCCACACGTGCGTCAGCAGCTGGCAAACATAGAATGATTGATTTATGACCACGCGCACGTGCGGCGTCCGTGCGGAGCAGCGGCAACAAGGCCTGGATCGTTTGAAGTGGTGCAACATGTGTGGAAAGGAGATGGGGAAGATAGGTGCTGCGTAAGGAGATTTGTTCGAATGGTGCTGGTACACAATGGACAGAGGTAGTTGGCATCGTCAGCAACGATATCACAGAATGTACCAGGGGATGATAAGGCGTAGGTGCGTATGGGTCACCTGCAGCGGTTATGGGAAATCTCCGAGAGAGTGTAGACGCCAGAGATCGAAGGAAAATAGGGATCGTCCCGGGCTGGCATGAAATGAATCAGAGTTTCTTCAAGGAAGGGCCATGCCAGGGCACACCTCGTTGGGGTCTAGGATGAGGGCACGAATGTAGCCATGCCCCTTACTTTCAATGTCACTCACAGCTTCCGGAGAAGAGACGCTGGTGATAACAATATAGCCTTGTTTCTCGAATTCCAAAATCAAAGGCAGTCCCAAAGGATGGTCACCGCCCAAGATGACTGACGACGTATCAAGTTGGCGCCAAAAGCGACAAGTAAGAGGACGTACCAACAGCCTGGCGTTTCTCGGACTGCGGAGACGCCACCCTGACTCGTCTTCCTTTGAGCGACCTCATGCGGACGACATGGCATCCCACGAGTAAGCCAGTTCCGAGAGCTGAAACGACCAAGGCTGACGTTATCCATGGATGCTGGACAATGCAGTCTCCAGCAGTGTCGAGCAGAGACTTTGGCGGAGGGGGAGGGGGAGGAGGGGGAGGAGGGGGCACCTCGAATGCCCCAAGTCCAGGAACATGGATATCCGGGAGAGAAGGCAGGCCGGGAGGACCGAAGCGAGAAATATCGAGCCAGAGGCGGTTCAGGGCTTCTTGAACGCTTGGAAGATCAGGCGAGGCAGCCGCCAGAGTGTCCGCGACGAGACGTTCGACATAGTCGAAATACTGCTCCAGCTCGTCGATGGTAGGGACCATTGTTGCTGAGGTGATGGACGGAGATATCGAGCACAGACACAACTTTTCCGTTTGGGCCCCGTGACGAGGCACAGCATCATCTAACGACAAAAAGTCGACATCGCGACGCCAGCAGGATTCGAACCTGCGCACTCAAAGAGTAACAGATGAACTGTCTGTGCGTTCTAATCTGTCGCCGTAACCACTTGGCTATAGCGCCCTGAAAATAGCGCAGGGTCAATGCATGCATGACCCTAGAGATGTAAGAGCTCAACCTCTTCTGCGACGACACGGTATCAAAGATTTTTTTGTCGACACAATATTTGCTATATATGAAGCCAAAAGGGCATAAAAAGCAGAAGGTAACATCATGTCCACAACATCTATGTTTCTAGTTGCCGCTCATCTCTTTGGCGAGCTGCTCGGCCTTTGCCTTGACGTCCTCGATCGTACCAGCCA
>JBBPOB010000666.1:0-13466 GCA_038091275.1 Tylopilus subfusipes | reverse complement strand
ACCTGTTTCCATCCCCCCCTCAGTGTGAGCAACAGTTCTCCCGCAACCCCCCCCTCCCCCTTGCTTCAAAGCTACTGGTGTGTCCTCTCAAGCTGGGGGTTCAGGTTCATTTTGTGGAGTTGGAACAGGGTTTTCAGGTAGTCCCTCTGGCTCGTATAGAGGGTATACTATGTCAGGCTTGGCACATCAGGCCATTGGCGGTTTCCATTACACATCATCTGGCTTGCAACCCCAGGCCAGTACTTCCTTTGGTCAGCCCCCTGTGTCATACAATCTTGGACTTTCAGACATGTTTGGTAGCGAGTTTCATGCTGATATGTAGAACTAGGCCACTTAGTGACTTGTGAATAATCTATTGGATCATGACTGATTGTGATAAGATCAAGTTTTCACTTTAAGTCTTTAATTGATATGATAAATGTAAAAATTCTTGCTGATCAACGTCGTCAATTAAAACTCAGAGAGAGGTTCAAAACTCTGACGAAACAATTTGGACAAACATGGCAATTATGTACTATGTATGTAAGAGTCCTGTCAGTCTCAGAACTTGGGTTCTGTTCTTGTCGTTCTGACTCCACAGGACTGGTCATGATTAATATCTGTCCCACCGATGTAGTTAGCAGCATTATTATTTCATGTAGTGCTGCAGCAATACATGCAGCAATCAGCAGTCCCTCCAAAAGAGTAGAGGTATGTAGGTAGGTCCAACTGATGAGATGAGATTATGTTCTTATCATATCACATGCCGCTTGTGCCTGCTGTGTCTGCCACATCTGATATGACGTGTCCCTGCCGTCCATTGAGCTCCCACATGCCACCACACCCAACGACAACAAGCGCATCTAGCTCGTTCTCCCTCATTTCTTAAGTGTTTTTAATACAGTTTTCATGTAGAATATGTTTTTATGCTATTCCAACATGATGTATACTGTTAAAAACACTGAACAACTGGTCCGTGTGGCTGTGAGTGCTTGGACCATGCAGAATACAATCTCCGCCATGTTGGCAGAGTTTTAACTTCATCCTGCTCAATGCTCTTGATGTCAGGCAGTGCTATGCCATTTTCTGGGCTCTTTTCCCTCCGTTCTTCACCTCTGTTGGTGACTGTTTTACTGTCGACAACCACCACTTGATGTACACTCCCACTGGCCGACCATAGCCCAGTTACATGGTCCAAGCATAGGTTGGTCTGTGCAGTTCATTACAATATGTTCATTTCATGCACCTGCTTACCACAAGCAATAGGTTTTCTGACTCTATCCCACTCTCTGACACTGCAAGAAAATGCGCTCATTGTCTGGCCGTGTCAGGATGATGGTGATGTCTGCAAGCGGTGCTATGCAGACAACTGTAGTGTCTCTCACTTGGATCTGCAAAGCCCTCTACTCATCATTCTGCTTGACATTCCTTGCCTATAGTGCAGTATTGCACCTTTCAATTATTTCTAACATGATGAGGGATGTTTCTTGGACAAACTGCATGCTATATTAACCCAAGTGGCTTTGTTGTGATGGTACCTATCACCCTCTCAACCACGCTCTTCTAATAGTTGTCATAGCATTGTTTTCATTCCATTTGTTAGACCTAGAGTTTGACCTGGGTGTATGGTACCCCGTTTCTAGCTTCCGCTCACTTCTCGCTTATCTTTCCTTGTGCTTCCATTCTCGCTTGTTGGTCATAGATTCCTCACACATTAACTAATGTTGTGTGTTGTCTAGACTAGTTCCACTGTGTCTAAGATGTTACAAAACCAATATGTATTGTCTAGACTAGTTTCATTCTGTTATCATAGAGTCTGACTGCTATGAAACCAAGGCATATTGTCCAGAGGTCCACTGTGTCTAAGATGTTATGAAACCAAAGCTTATTCCTCATTCTCATCCTCCTCATCCTCCTCCTCCTCAGTATCAACTGTGTTCTTTGATGCACCTGAGTTACTACCACAAACACATTGTGGGTGATAAACCTTCTCACCAGCTGCTTGTTGTGCTTCTGGGCAACTTGAGCAACAAGTTGTTTCTATGTGAGCTTCACCCACTTGCACATCTCTGATTCCAAGGCATTGAGTAATTCCTCGACTTCCTACCTACCGCCAATCTTTGATGGGTTTCTCACACGCCCAGACACCAGCCACCCAATCAGAGCAGCACCATAACATTTGACAATGTGGAGCTCATAGTTAGTGTAGTTCATCTTCACACTCCTTGTTATTCCATGTTCTGTCAAGATATCATCTAATATAAAGTAAATCGTCGTGATAACAGCATATCGGACATGAACAAAACTTACTAAGCCCCTCTTGGATGGTGCAGTGACAAGCACTGATGATGCAGTTCATCAGATGTTGTCGATTCGCAGTGGGGATATCTAATGTGTCCAATGGTCAATATGTGAAAATGAGTGGGTGACTGAATGATGCACCGATACCACTGACAACCCAAGATTCAAGCCAAAGAGCCAAGCATCGTGGCTCCACATCAAGAACCGAGTGTACGAATTTCTCGGCTTTCTCAGTGAAAAATACTTTGGGCTCAGCATGATCTTCAACAGTTCCTCAGACTGCTATGAAGAACCCTTCCATGCCAGTCTTGGCATAGAGCACCATCCACTGAATCCCATGAGTTAATACACAACATAAAAAAATAGTAGATGTACATCTTGATCCATCTTTGCAAACGTGGCAGTGACAGCTTGATTAATGGCCTTGGGATTTGCATGAGTGGGTGGAACCTTTAAGTCATGGGCTGCTTGTACCTTTGCTATTAAGATTTGCTTGTGGACAGGCGAGAGCTTCTGGTACTTGGCCAATAACTCACTCTTGTATCTCGCAATGAAGAGAGGGAGTTTGAATCAATCCCCCTTTTCATGACCAGCATTGGCTTTGTTCAACTTCTCCTTCAAGAATGCATTCCAAGAATTCATGCAGTGATGTTCACAAAACAAAGAGTTGAGAAAGAGCTGCGTGCATGTCCACTTGGGCGTGCTAATAATCCAGTGGTAAATAAAGTTTCTGAATGGACCCAAAAAAAAAGACATACCATCCATGTTTATTCGCGAGGCCAACTGCTTCTTCTCTAAATGATTGACATGCAGTCGCAAGGTCTTTGGCGAGAGCAACATGCCGTTTGCGGTGTTCATCCCTTTGGAACTTAGTCTGTTTAGGATACACATGCTTACTGTTGAGGGTTGTGGTCCATGTCATGGACACTCATGTCTGCAAGGTAAAAATGATTCATATGAGTTTATATACAGTGGGGCCAGGGACATAGCGGAGAATAAGCAGCACAAAAAAAGGAGAAAAAAGTTGCCCAACGGAATCAACTAATCTGCCCCTACCTTGGTCAGGTAATCAGCATACTAAATCTCTGAGGCAAAAAATTTACTCACCATTGTGTCTTCCAATGGTCCTTGCTTGCCATGGTCATAATTTGAAGTATAGGACCAAATAGCTTGTTAGGGACACTGTTCTTGGCCAGGTTGGCCATCCAGCACTCGGGCTCATATCCAGGACTCTGATAAATACCCATCCAAATCTTGTCAAGTGTAGTCGAGCTGACTTGATGCCCCTCGAGCAATTTGTTGATTTGAGCCATGATGTGGTCAGACCCAACATCTCTCATTTGATTCTGACCGGCAGCATATGAATCCATCACCATGAGATAGAAATTGTTTGTGACAGTGACTCCATCTTCATGGCCGTGCAAGTGTGCCTGAGCCTGTATATTGCCCACATGAATTGCAGTTGAGCTGGAGTCCAAGGTGTTGTGTTTCTGAGCATGAGTCACCAGTTTACGTGGTTTAGTGGGTGTGATTTGATGGGAAATGGAGAGGTCAGGGAAAGGGACAGGAGTTTCTGAGTCATTCTGCTGAAGCTTCTTGGTGCAAGAAACAGATCACACATTAGCTGCCTCCACATCGTCCATGGTAATCACTTGGATTGGTTTTCTCTTGGCCATCCATGGGGGTTTCCTCATCGAGCTAGCAGCAAGAACAGTGAACTCTGGTGCTAGCAGCATGTGCATGGGCATATCTGAGTCATTAACCATAAACGATCCTGTGGGAACCTTATTCTTGTGTGGTGAAGGTGGTGTCTCAGTGGGTACCTTTTTCTGCACCAAAATGAAGACCAGAGCTTTTTCAGAGTGGCATGACGGTTTAGGTATAGTGGGTGATTCAGAGGTGAATGTGTTGTTACAGTGCTCGGGAGTCTCAGGGCTGGAACCTGAACTGATTGAAATGGGGGATGCCTGGTCACTCTTCTCGTCATCGCTGACTGCGGGCAGAGGAACTGTAAATTTTCTAGTGTGTTTCATGGGCCCTGACATGTGGCCAGAGCAGGACACCATGATGCTGTTAGCAAGCAGTCCAAGGATTGGTGACAATGGTGTTTTCTCTTGATGACGGCTCCTAATGGTCACATTCTAAGGGGAGGATATGATGAATGAGGGCTCAGGATGATCAGACGTGATGGAAAAGTTGAGTGATTGATTGATGTTTGAGAACATCATGTTTTGAATGTCAGAAATATCGCTCAGGAAGGATAAATGGATGAATGAAGGTCGGCCAGAGTATAAGGAATTGTCGACAAAGAGTTCATGGCAGGGAAAAAAAGCAGGAGTCGAGTGGATTAAAGGATCCGGGAGATGAAATGGTGAGCAACCACTTGCATGGCTGTCAGAAATGCTCTTGTCGAGGTAGAGTCCTAGTCAACTCTAATTCAAGCAATGAACTGTCTTAACTAAGGATAGACATACTTTCTTCCATCAACGGTGGCAGTTCAACTGAACTCCAACCAAACAAGCATTGGCAAAGGGCTGGCAGGTACTTGGTCACAAAGATATCATTGATGTGCTGTACGCATGCTTGTTCTAGTGCGTTGTTGATTCCATGGGACAGCACCATTGATGGATTTGCAGCTGGAAGAATACATAGTGATCCCTTCGACTGTTTGAAGTCAAAGGAAGTGGTCATCTTAATCTCAACAAACACCTTCTAAAACTAATTTCAGCACTTATATTCTGATTACTTTGTGTACTTACGGGCTCCTGTCATAAATCCAGGTAATCGAGTCGAGTTTTGTGGAGGGTGCTGTTCTGACAAGTACAAGACATGGCTAGGGAGTTAAGAAAGACAGTGGTCTTTGTAAACATGTGCAGGTGGATCATACCGATTTGCTAACAAGGGTCGTGTCATAAGATAGGCTGAGCAAGTCAGTGGTTTGTGCAGGTTACCAACTGTGGTTCAAACATAAAATAGAAGCTGTTAGTGAGGTCAGAGACACGATTAGAGATACTTAGCATTCAAACGACTGGAATATGGGCAAGATGACAGTCTGGGAGTGCAACATTGTGAGTTGGCATGGCTATTGACAGGTCGAGTATGACTCTAATGAGTTTGAGCCGAGTTAATGTGTTTCAAGTCATCTGCTGCCCAGTGTCTTCAAATCTGAGGACAGTGCTTGGTTCACCTGCTTGTCTTCGTCCATTGCATATGAGTGTGAGGGTGCAAGTCATTGTTGAGCTGTTAGCTTTAAATGCGGGTGGATTTGGGGCACTGATGGCCTGGTTGATAGTATGATGATCACTGGCACCTAACAACTTTCAATGGAATGAGAAGCATTGTACTAGTACGACTTTTATTGCTTTGTTTGAGTAAAGTACAGGCTAGTTAACACGATTGAGGCAGTCCATAAGATTAATCACATCAGTGACATCCTCCTTGTCCTCCTCATCTTTGTCTTCATCATCTACTTGTTTGCCCATATCCACTTGTATTCTAGCCTCGGGAATCTGACTGCTGTACCCATTCAGCATGTATATCCTGTGAATGATTCAGCAATGGATGCTATTCACCCAGTGTCATTCAGCATAAAACAATTGCATTTCAGCAGCAAGGCCATTGAAACCTATGTCCCGAAGCTTGTGCTTGGTGGCCAGAATCTCTCCCTCATTGTGATCAACCCAGACGGTGAGTTGACGGACCTCAATGTTTAGGCGGATGATTTCTTCCTTTGACCATAAGACCTTGAAGTACTTCATCGTCATTTTGTGGTTGGCGGGCTAAGCCCAGGATTTCATCAGCACATCAGCACGAGAGGCCTTGAGAAGGGAAAAATCCCCAAGAGTGCTGTAACTGATGACCTCAGAATATTCGAGTTTGGGGAATGTTACAATTTCTCTTTCTTTCTTGTACTACGACTCGCTGCCTCGTCTTTCATTGACATGTATTACTAATCCTGATCCCTTTTGGATACAGGATCTCACCCTCCTATTGGAAGCTCGTACGAGTGGTATGACTTTTCATTCATCTTTTCTCATTGGCTCGTTAATCGTACGATATGATCTCTGACTTCTGATTGGCCTTTGTGTATCGTACGACTTCCTGATTTCCCTTTTCATCTTGGTCCGTGCGCCGAGACCACTGTTATTTAAACCGTATGATTAGTGCTCTTGTTCCTTACGCTAGTTCTCTCGAACATACTAGCCTCTCCCTTGTACTTGGTCATCCTTGAATCCATAACTGCTTCCTTGTAACCCGACCTTGTCGTGTCCTGAGCAACTTAGGTTGACTCAGTCTAAAGACTTCCTCGGTCGACCTCGTTACGAAGGCGACTCTCTAACCGAAGCGCTGGCTTCAGGGTTCACCCGTCTCGTCGATTCTCTAATCAACGACGCTCAGGCAATCACTTGTATTGCAACTCGTGGCATCGAGAGTTCTCTCCTCGACGCAATCCTTGTCATAAACTTAGTCTCCTTGAACGGAGACTTGAACACAGAGACTACCCTACTCGGGCAAGCATACCTCGTCCTCGTCTTTAGAGGTAGTATACGTCCAACGACGTAACAATAGAACTAGCGTAACTACGGAGCGACCACCGCGTGCGTCTCCACCATTTCCTTACCACCAAGTAACACAGGCTCCCGTTGGAGCCTCAGCTCTCGACCTCCTCCACCGGCCGTTATACCGGAAGAATCCTCGGCCTCGTTGGAATCACTATCCGAAGAAGAACCTGACGTCCCTATCACTACTACTGAAGAACAAACTGAAGTAGCAGATCTCGCTCTTGATCTATCCCAGACCATTACCCTGCCATCTGCTCCATCTTTCCCGACCCCTACCGCGCTCCTTCCGCTCCACCCTTCTATCCCTGGACCATCTTCAACTTCTTCCCAGAGATACGTGTCCAATTTATTCCCGAACCCTCCTTCTCCTCCTCCTATCCCTCCCCCGACTGCTTCTATGGCTACTCCAGCCAAACCCACCGAACTCCGTCTCGGAGCCCCCGAACCCTTTGATGGAACCTACGCTAAAGCCATCCCCTGGCTAAACTCTGTACGATTTTACTTGGCCGTAAATGTCCAAGTATACGATAACGATGGGAAGCAAGTAGCCTTCGCACTTTCCCATATGACTAAAGGACCCGCCCTCACCTGGGCCTCCACCTTCCGAGCAAAAGCTATCTCCGGTGCAACAATTTCTATCGGAACTTGGGACGAATTCAAAACAGCGTTCAAGAAAACGTTTAAACACCACGATGTCCAAGGCAATGCCATAGCATGGCTAGCCACTACACGAATGAACCCTACGGGGAAACAAGGAGTATACTCCCCGACTTTAACCGACTACATTGCGCAGTTCCAAAACAACGTAGCCCTCTCCGAAGTAGAAGACGACGCTGTCCTGATCGGATACTTCGCGGCGGGAATTCCCCCGGTTCTTATGCGATGAGTATATACGATGGACAAGACACCCGAGAAAATTGAGGAGTGGTACGAAAAAGTGACCCACTTCCAGACCCAATTCGAGCGAAGCAATGAAATCGCTTTTCGATGACCAAAACCTACCTTTGCCTCATACAAACCAGGACCGCGATCTACCCCTTCCCGAGATCCTAATGCAATGGACGTCGACGCTGTCAAAGTAACGTGTCTTACCCCCGAAGAAAAGGCCCGCTGTATAAAGGAGAATCTTTGTTTCAGGTGCAGGCAACCCCGACATGGCAGTCGCAACTGTCCACACTTTAGGGACAACAAGGCAAAAGGTCTACCCCCGATCCCTCGGGTAAGAAAGGTCGAGGAAATGACGGCTAAGGTAGAAGAAGTAAAGGACGAAGAAGAAGAAGAAACCATACGAAGAGTCCAGTTCACGTTCCACGAGGATTTTTAAACCAAGGTACCCGTTCGACGCAGGTACCTAAGGAATCGAGTACCCGTCTTGTAAAAGTATCCGCTGCTAAATCCATGAAGTTACCCGTGCAGATACTTGTACCCGACAGGAACCTCAAAGCCGTCGATACCTGAGCCCTCATTGACAGCGGGGCTGACATTTCGTGCATAGACTGGGAGTTCGTAAAAAAACATCACCTCCCGACTATCCGCCTACAGAAACCCCTCGTTGTTCGTAATGTCGACCAAACTAGGAACAAGGAAGGAGACATAAAGTTCACCACCACCCTATTCCTCGACATCGGAGGGATCGCCCTCAAACACACATTCTTTGTCATGAACTGCGGACGAGAAAACATTATTCTTGGAATGCCCTGGCTCAAGGAAGTGAACCCATCTATCAATTGGGCAAACCAAACTCTCGTCGTCGCCGAAAGTCAAGACCAATCTAAGGAGCTGTTCGCCCTCCATGAACACGATTACCACCAAAACAACGAACGACTACGACCCCCGCCAAACCAAGTCTATGTACAACACACCGACACACTTTACGACTACCTAGGATACGACGCCCCTGACGATTTTATCGTCAAAGCCCTCACTGCTCGCACCATCGGAAGAATTGTCAAACACGGCTCCCGTTTCCTACCTGCAGGCACTGTGGCAAAGCTTACCACGGCCACGGAGCTAGCCGCGCTAGCCTATAAAACACCCCGAAAGCGGAGATACCAGAAAAATTTAAAGAATTTGCTAAAGTGTTCGCGGAACCCACAGCCGGAACACTCCCGCCTTCCCACCCCTACGATCACAAAATTAACACCAAGGAAACCTTCGTTCCGAAGGTAGGAAAGGTGTACCCTTTAAACCCCGCTGAACGAGAAGCCACCGACAAATTCGTCGACGAACAACTAGCCGCAGGAAAAATAAGACCTTCCAATTCTCCCCAAGCCGCTCCCTTCTTCTTCGTCAACAAGAAGGATGGAAAACTTCGACCATGCCAGGACTACCGATATCTTAACCAACATACCGTCCGAGACGCTTACCCTCTTCCCCTCATATCCGACCTCGTTGACAAATTGAAAGGGCAAAGCATCTTCACTAAGTTCGATGTGCGATGGGGCTACAACAACGTCCGAATCAAAGACGGACACCAATGGAAAGGAGCATTCATCACTCATAGGGGTCTCTTTGAACCAATGGTCATGTTCTTCGGAATGATGAATTCCCCTGCCACGTTTCAGAGGTTTATGAATGACTCGTTCAGGGACATGATCACGGAAGGATGGCTCGTAATCTACATGGACGACCTCCTCATAGCGTCCAAAGACCAGAAAACCCATGACGAATGAACTAAACGAGTTCTTCAACGAATGGAAGAACTAGACCTCCATCTCCGACTAGAGAAGTGCACGTTCGACGCCGAAGAAGTAGAATACTTAGGAATGGTGATCAAAGAAGGAACGATAGCCATGGACCCAGTCAAACTCGACGGTATCGCAGAATGGCCAATACCAAGAACAGTAAAGGAGGTACGGTCGTTCTTGGGGTTCGCAAATTACTATCGCCGCTTTATTGCAGATTACTCCAACATCGTACGACCTCTCCTAGACCTGACCAAGAAGAATGTGGCCTTCTTATGGTCCACGAAATGCCAAATTGCCTTTGATGACCTAAAGGCCGCGTTCATGTCTAAACCGGTTCTCGCTATGCCCGATGAAACCAAACCCTTCGCTATCGCAACCGATGCCTCTCTAGTTGCTTCTGGAGCGATCCTCCTCCAGGCAGATACCAATGGTGAATGGCACCCCTGTGCCTATCTCTCCCAAGCCTTTGGAGACGTGGAGAGGAACTACGACATATACGACAGAGAACTCCTTGCCATAATCCGTGCCCTTAAAGCGTGGCATCACTATCTCCAAGGATCGGTAACCCCCGTGACAGTCTTCACTGATCACAAGAACCTTACGTATTTTCGATCTGCACATACCCTCAATCGCCGGCAAGCCTGCTGGCTTCTTGACCTAAGCGACTTCGATCTGAAGATGACCCACGTCGCCAGAAAACTCCTTGTCGGACCGGACGCCCTATCTCGCCGACCTGACTTCTTTCCCAAAGAAGGTAGTCCAGATAACGCAGAAGTAACACTGCTTCCCCCATCCCTATTCGTCCAACTCATCGACACGTCACTGGCAAATGAAATTGCCACAGCATCAATGGATGACCCCCTGGTACTTCAAACACTCCAATCCATTGATAGCGACACTCCACTCGCCTTCCGCTCTCGGCTCTCAGACTGGCAAACATGGGACGGAATTCTTACCTACCAGGGATGGGTCTACGTTCCCCCCACAGGAACTCTTCGCCGTGACATCCTCCAGCGATGCCACGATCACACCACCGCCGGACACCCTGGGTACCTTAAAACCCGACAACTTGTCGCCGCGGACTTTTGGTGGCCAGGACTGGCCCAATTCGTCCGAAAATATGTTGAAGGCTGTGCTACGTGCCAGCAAAACAAAGTTAATACCCACCCTACTGTTCCTCCCTTAACCCCGATTAAATCGCACGCCACCCGCCCCTTCCAACAGATCTCTTGCGACCTTATTACCGACCTACCCCCGTCCAATGGCTTCGATTCCCTTTTGGTCATGGTCGACCATGGGCTTACGAAGGGGGTAATTCTATGCCCCACCAAGAAAACCGTCACCGCCAAAGGAATAGCCACGCTGTTCTATCACAAAGTATATCGTCGTTTTGGCCTCTACAACAAAATTATCTCTGACAGAGGACCACAATTCGCATCTGCATTCGCTAAGGAACTCGGAAAAGCCCTCGGATACACCATTGTGCTATCAACCACTTATCATCTGCAAACTGACGGAGAAACGGAACGGGTAAACCAAGAAATCGAAACGTATCTTCGTATCTTTTGCAAGGAAGATCCCGGATCCTGGGCTAACCACATCTCCCAAGCGGAGTTTACCCACAATCATCGCCCTCATTCCATTACAGGGCAATCACCGTTCTATCTCATGATGGGATATGAACCCCGCTCTCTACCCGACGTCGTCCTGAGTTCCCCACTCCCCACTGTAGAAACCAGGCTTCGAATGTTGAAACAACAAAGGGACGAAGCTCTGGCGGCACATGACCTTGCAAGACAAACAATGGCCAGCAGGGTACGAAGGAAGTTCAAACCCTTCGAAAAAGGAGACACAGTATGGTTGGAAGCCCGTAACCTCCACCGAGACCTTATCGCCCCGAAATTCACATCAAAATGCGAAGGACCCTTCGAGGTCATAGAAGTCTTATCACCTCTATCTTATAGACTCCGTCTCCCCAAAACATGGAAAATTCATCCCGTGTTCCACGCCTCTCTCTTATCACCTTATCGCGAGAACGCCGTTCATGGACGGAATTTCCCGACTCCACCTCCGGACCTTATAGAAGGCGAAGAGGAATACGAAATAGAACGGATCTTACGCCACAAAAGGTCTGGACCAGGGTTCTCGTACCTGGTTCGATGGAAAGGATACACCGTGGAGGAAGATTCGTGGGAACCAGAAAAGAATCTCAAACACGCGAAAACAATCCTCGACGCGTATAAAAAGCTTCGCCTGTATCCCCAGAAAATGCAGACTCCGTCTACTTCTCGCCGTCGTCTCTACTACATTCAAACTCGATAAACGATGTCCCCTTGCTCTGACGTCCCCGAACCCTCCCCTTCCGTCACCATCTCCTCTCCGTCGTCGCTCACACAAACAACGCGCCTTGGGTCTCCAGAGCCCGACGCCATGTCAGACGTCACAGAGTCCGGATGGCCATCCAACTACGACGCCACCCAACCTTGGTTACGGGTATACCCCGAACAAAGCCCTACCCCTTTCCCAGTGCCGACACTAATCACTCCGATCCCCTCTGTTGACTTACCAGTCCATGCTCACCGCCTCCGTGACTCCTTCCCGGAACCAGCCGAGATGGACCGATTTGCAGACCTAATGCGTGACTCACGACTCGCCGTGCCCATCGGGGCCCACCTAGACATGGACTCCCCTTTGTACGCCCTCTATCGGGCCTATTTACAGATAGGACGCCTCGCTTTTCTTCTGGCGACCTTGGCCGTAGAAGCGCCGCAGTCTTGGACGATTTGCACCATTGGGACGGTGCACGAGGAAGCAATGCTGAATATCTCTCTCGCCCTACACCAGTTAGGAATGTTCGAGTTCCTTGAAGATCTTGACCGATACCTGCGACAACTTGCCAAAGAAGCAAATGCACCCGTCCCAAGCATCGGAGTCCCTGCCTCGCGTACACCGTCGTCTATCTCAGCCTCCAGCTCTCCTTTAGACAGTGAAACTATCCGCGCGTTGGAGTTGACGGAATTAGACCTACGGACCCGCTTGAGGAACATTACGTTAGGACAGTTGGCATTGACCGGCGATGCACCATTGCCTAGATCGGATCCGAGGTACCCCGAAACCTGCTTTCAGTGCCACTCTCTTGGCCACATCCGGACAGAATGCCCCCGCTACCAATGTCCCCTTTGTCACCAATGGGGTCCACTACACGCGCAGCGTGACTGCCTGGTGCGTACTCGGGTTCGACCCCCTCGTCGTCCAGCACCGTCTTCGTCGTCTTCGTCGGCATCCTCCACGCGAGGTAGACGTTCCATTCCCGATGAGCCTACTAGAAGGCCACCTCCCCCTCCTCCCCGTTCCAACAGACACCGTAGAAGACGAATTCGCGAAGAACCTGTGGAAGAAGTCAACGACTATGGCGACGACTACTATGACCCAGTCGGAGATGCCAACGACTGTGGATCCCCGGGCGCTGCTTATGGAGAATTTTGAATGGTTGCATCGGTGATTCAACCCCTACGAAGGGGGTATTGTTACGATTTCTCTGTCTTCTTTGTACTATGACTCGCTGTCTCGTCTTTCATCGACATGTATTACTAATCCTGATCCCCTTTTGGATACAGGATCTCACCTTCCTATTGGAAGCTTGTACAAGTGGTACGACTTTTCATTCATCTTTTCTCATTGGCTCTTTAGTCATACGATATGACCTCCGATTTCTGATTGGCCTTCGTATATCGTACGACTTCCTGATTTCCCTTTTCATCTTGGTCCGTGCGCCGAGTCTACCATTATTTAAACCGTGCGACTAGTACTCTTGGTCCTCACGCTAGTTCTCTTAAGTGTACTAGCCTCTACCCAGTACTTGACTACCCTTGAATTCATAACCGCTCTCTCGCAACTTGACCTTGTCGTGTCCTGAGCAACCTCGGTTGACTCAGTC
>JBBPOB010000665.1:0-14158 GCA_038091275.1 Tylopilus subfusipes | reverse complement strand
CACCGTCTCACTTCGTCCGAGAGCAGCAGTCGCGTACTACTAGGCGAGGAATAGGGTGTCGTGGAAACCGACCCCTGCCCCTGGCCCGCAACGATCCTGTCCGTTGTGCGATCGGCGATATTCGTCGTGCAACACCGCGTCCTCTTTCTTCCCGATTATGATCTCGAAGATGCTGGGACCCATCCCGACTCAAATGCGTGGAACGGTGTTGAGATCTGAGATGCGTATGTCGCAATTCGTGAGAAAAAGGACCCTGCGATATGATCGATCTAACTGCACAGTCGCGACATGGAAGAACCAGAGTCTTGTCTGAGAGCGTAGCATTGAATTATGGGCACTGAGGCCGGAGGTTCCACGCCCATCGCTAGACGAGTGACCTAACAAAAAAGACCTCACATTGTAGCCTCGATCAACTCCAAGACGTCTCGAGAAGATGAGGTGTAGAGATGTACAATACACAAATATTTATCTAGCAAGGTATAGCAAGTTATCGTCCACGAAATACATTACACACGACTACCACATAAAAATAATTCTCCAAAGGTTCGACAAGTGAACGTGGCGAAGAAGAAAAGAGTTCCAAGGAGCCAAAATCACCCGCGACATCGCGGGCGACAACGTGGCTAAACGTTCAAAGGAACGACTAGAAATGCTAGACTGAAAACCGAAAAGAGCGTAGGAAAAAGCGAATGGTAGTCCCCAAGGGTCCGGCGTACAGCCAAAACAACCGTCGTCAAAGCACGTCCAGCATGTGGGCATTGTTTATCAGCTTGTTCAACACCGCCGACGTGAGCTCCTCCACCCGAACAGTAATCAAACTCTCCGAAGCGACCCTCTTGTACCTTCCGACGTGCTGGTGCGTCTGCGTGAACAACAGGGCACAGAACGGTTGCCTTAGTCGAACGATGAACCGGAGGGCGAGTGCCCGTTTCTCTGCCAGCGATGAAGACGAAGGAGGGAGAAGCGAACTTTTGTCGTGCCCCCATACAAGGAATGGCAGGCCAATTTGGGGAATGATCCGCAATGATCGCTTTTGAGCGGGCGCCCGAGTGGTAGGGGAGGGGTCGAGCGGTGATGGTGATGGTGATGGCAATGGCAATGGCAATGGCGATTGGTGTATTGGAAAAGACTGCTGGCTTGCGTTCCCAGCAATGGTCCTTGTATCGAGAGGGTGTCTGTCAAGCAGAAAGTCGATCCAGGGGTGCACGAGAGTCAGGGAATCGTAACGAGAGAGATTTTCTGTGGTCCTAATCTCCACAATCCCGAGGGCGTCCGTTTTTGCGCGAAACAAATATCCCAACGCGCTCCGACTTCCCGATACCGGCCCGAGTTTGAAAGTGAGGCATGGAAGCCTCATCCGTTGGCCTTGAAACGATGGCATAGGTAGCCCGTGAAGTCGTTCGTAAAGCCGCATTACGAGGTTGAGATTAGGTGAAGAAGGGCGCGATCTGCTTGTAAGAATTTCCATTGCTGCACCTGGGGTGGCCTGAGGAATGTGAGTGTTCGTCGACCCACTGAACACCCTAATTCTGGCCGGAAGGCAGCTATTGAAGCTGCCGGACTTTCCAGACCAAGCAAGGATGCTCGTGTCTCCGGAGCTCGTGAGGAGCTGCGCCAAGAGTCGCCCGAGTGCCTGATCCCCTTCACCATATACGATTGGCAAGGTCATACCGAAGATCCCTAGCAATGAGTACGCTGCATCCTCGACATAGGTTGTTTTTCGTCCCGAGGCGAGACTTAACTTCTCTCGAATATTATATAAGCCGGGTCGGATGTCAACCAAGTCGCGCGCAGAGATACCGGTTGCCTTTTGCATCTCTGAGATGATCTCGGGGGATTCCTTGTGATTGGCAACGTCGAGGTCCAGATACAGCGTCCAGTCTTCGGTGTAGAATCGAACCACTTTGGATGCATGATATTCCTGGAATGTCCACCCCCGAGTGTTCCATAAGCTCCGCACGAGATCGCCGCGCTGCGACGGAGAGTGGACGCCACGGAGAAATACGATCGTTACGGCAGAACCCTCGTACCACTTGAACATTGCGACCAGGGCTTCTTGGAGAATCCGATGATCTCCTTTGTTAATACAGCATGTATCGCTCCATGCCCAGTGAAACCCAGCATCCTTCGCGATCTTGCGGAACATCCGTAGCTTGTCGTGAGTGAAAGACGCTGGGAGTTTATATAGGGCGATGTTTATGACGTTCTCGTATAATGGTTCATTATCCTCCCACGTGTGCGAAAACATGGCGTAGCGGTAGTACTGCTCAACCTCTCGTTGGATGTGGTCATTGTCGATGTGTGTCGTCATAGAGGATATTAACTCTTTGTAGACTGGGAGTGATTCGAATCGTGATGCTTGCTTGGTTTTGTCAAGAAGACGACCGGAGCTGGTATGAATAAGGACGCGAGGTGAGTCGCGGATAGTATGCTGAACAGTCTTTCGGATCTCGGCCTTGGTGTCCGCTGGGGTCACATAATTCTGCTGACGCTCTGGGCGGCACGATTAGCTAGAAAACCTCGTAGCGTCGTTGAACTTACCACGAATCTTGCGATCAGACGACTGTGATATCTTCTGGAGCATCGTCTCAAGTGCGGCAATGGCGTCATCATATTTTCCTGCCCTGTGCAAAGCGGCATGCTTCCTTTCGTAGCCCCATGGAGATGAGGGATCGACTTTTATTACCTAATGAGATGGCAACGTTGTTACAAGGACTAACCCACGCGAGAGAAAGGGACGCACCTCATTCGCGTCATTCAAGCCTTGCTGACACAAACTCTTGATGAGCAAGGATATATGTGACTGCGAGGCAATTCCTGAGGTGGAGTCTGCCTGTTCGCGTGCCTGCTGTTCCAATGCCTGAGCCTGAGCTACGTATGCCTCGCTTCGCTTGATTAAGAGACCTTGCGGCGAGACTGGATCAAGGGACAGCGCAGCTGAATACTCGGAGATTGCCTTGTCATATCGCCGGACGTGCAGTGCCGTATCCCCGAGACGCTCAAGTTTCTGCGATAAATATCGCTTAAATCCTGCCGAGAATTCGTCACGTGAACGACAATAGCTATGCACACTGCAAAACTGCTCACCGTGAACCCATTCTGCCTCCTCCGCAGGCAGGTCTGTCTCTCCTCCCAGCTTGCGGATCATGTCATGCAAACAGTCTCTCGCATCGATCGTCTTGTCTAGCGTGTCGAGTTGATTGCAGATAGTTCGATAAATCATGAATCTCGAGGCTGTAAACTCCATACGAACGGAATCTCAGGTCCACGAGAGGTACTGGAGACAAATAATACATACATCAACGGCGACAGACAAGGCATCTCTCCAAGAAGCACTTGTCAATTTTAATTTGGCCCACTCTGTCAAGAACGCTGTAGGAAATTGTGCATCGTGAGTTGATTGAGGCTGCGGGATTGCGTTGACACTGCTTTCGGGAGTGTGGAGATACTGCTCCAAGAAACCTGTGGTGAAATTTGAATACATAGCGGAGGAACAGATAGAACATAACCTACCAGAAACCCACATGACATCAGATCCGCGCATACAGACATCTCCTACAATCTCGAGTAGAGACTCGCCTGCTTCCGCGATTCGACCCGCAGTATACAAGGCTTCACAATGACGCTGTCGAATTGTGATGTCGAGATCATCAAATTTCCATCCAGATATCTGTCACACATCGTAGACAATTTTCATAATGGTACGGGGTCGGGAGGCTTACCAGTGAGACCACAGAAAGAGCTCGGCTTGCGTGGGGTCGCAGTTGTTCTTGTGCACTGACAAACGAACTTATTGCACCCTCGTAGTCGTCCTTTTTCAGGCGCGATTCTCCACGAACGAGATACATATATGCCTACTGGAAGCGTCAGCAGAGATAAACATAGTCGTGCGTTGTGCTCGTGCCTGAACCATGTAGCATTCTGTGTTGAAGTGCAACGTAGGGATGAGATCATCCACGCGGGCTATGGCGTCGTCGTGCTCTCCGGCCATACATGCAATGACAGCCTAAGAAACACGACTGAGGATTAACGAGGTCCCAGTGCACAGTATGCATACCTTGATCAAGAGGAGAAAACTAAGGTGAGTTGGGTGCGAGTATTGCACCGCAATATCGCACGCGCAGTATGCCTCGTTCTTCTTCCCCTTGCCGATCAGGGCTACACTCTTCGCAATGCAGCCGATGATGGATGGCTGGGATTGGATGGACTCGATGTAAATCAGCGTCAGGGTCTGAGAACGTGCAAGAGAGGAATGGTACATACCCTTTTGGCATCGGCGATTGCGTCGTCCCACTTGCGCAAGCGTGTCCGAATAAGTGCTCGATGAGCGAGTACGTGGTGGCGCGAGTTATGAGACGCAGAGATTGCTGCGGTCAATGATCTTTCCGCATCCGCAAGCCGATCACACTTCCAGAGGTCGAGTACAGCGTCGTCTGTCTCGATGTCAGGTTCCTGAGATGTGAATAAAGGTGTGATAAAAGAACAATGGAAAGGCGATTGTTCAGTGGCGCCATAAAATCAATTAGACAAGACGTTACTTACAGTGATGCAAGAAAGGCGTTTGATAGTAATTTTTTCATTCTCTCCGCCAATTGCAAGAAACCGGCCGTCGGGTGAGAGTGCGATTGAGTATATGTCTTGTGAGTGATGGAAAACACCGAGTTGGTTGTGCGTTGACGGGTCCCAAAATGTGACCGTGCGGTTGGCAGAGCACGCAATGAATTCCCCGTGCTTCGGCATGACAATGCACGAGAACTTGTCGCTGTCAGGCAGTGGCCATTCCGAGACTACTGAACCCTCAGCATCTATCTTCTTGATGTTGCTGCCGGATAACACAAAAAGGTGGTCGTTGGACCACACGAGACCAGTGTTGTACTGGCACGTGGCGATCTGTATGGGTATGTCGACGAGGCGTTGGTTGACATCATTGGTGTTGTAGACTCGAGCGGATTGTTCAGTTGCTGTCGCGATACGGTCGCCCTTTGGCGAATACTTGGCTGCCCAGACGCGATTGTCGCGCTGCAGAGGGCGAACATCTCGTTCGCGGTTTGTGAGGTTCCAGATGGTCGCCGTGGAATCCCCCAAAGCGACAAGTCGAGTCGCGTCGGGCGAGAAATCGAGGCCTCTGACAACGTCTCCGATTTTCCAAGTTGTCTGTTTGTGTAGCTTTCCATCCCAGATCATCACGTCCCCCCAAAACGTCCCCGCTGCGATCCATTTCCCATCCTTTGAGGAGGCGACGCACCGCACATGCTCCAACTTTATAGCTGCAATCAACTGGCCGTCTTCAACTCGCCACAGTTGGACCCCCTCGGTGCCGCCACTCACGAAATACTCGCCATTCGCTGCAAATGTTACCGGGGATGGATCCGCAGAGGGACTCGGAATGGAACTCGATGTCGATGGCGGTAATGTGGACATCAATGGTGAGAGTAGGAGGATTTGCGAGGGGAGGGGAGGGAGTCGCCAGAGAGCAAGCTGTGGTCTGTTTAGTTGCCTATTTATCCACACATTTGCTTGTCCATGCGTGCTGACCAGAAACGGTTCTTGCGATCCTCCAGGCCCAGGCACCGCAGGTCTGTATGCTATGCTCAAGCAGACCGTGACAAACAAACGCACCTAAATTTTCGTGAACAGTTGTCAGACACATCACTCTTGTCTCGAATACAAGCAATGGTTCAAACAATACAAGGTCGATCCATAGACCAGACGCTTCGCATACTAGGGCCCGCTCTTGAAGTACTTGGGATGCGTGGTTGAGATACCAGGCTGACGGAGTTTGAAATATCACAGGATCCTGCCAAGCTGTCAATGACGCCGATCGCGATTCTCGAACCGCCTCGGTGGCCAACTTGAATTACTTATTATCCGATTGATTCATTACCTCCTTTCATAGCTTCTACAAGTATAGCCATCGCACTGGCTCTCGACACTGAAGGGAAACTTATCACGAAAGCATCACAGCCATTTTACCACCGCCCTGCCAAGCTGTGCATGGGAACAAGCAAGAGTTCCTTTTCTGTCACGCCCACCAAGAAAGGACCTGAGCTCTACCCGCCGGTACCCTAGATATGGGCCTCCAAGCTTCAAGCTTCAAGAGCGATGGCGCCGAGTGGTAGTTTGTATGCAGCCAAGAACAGTTTTGCTGGAATGAAGACGTGTGTACGGTGGGCAAATAGCATGCCCATTCAAACGGCCCCGAGCGCGGCATCCAAACCTCAAAAGACACCCACGCCCGTTCGACGATACTGGGTATTGTCAAGCAAGTGGTTGGTCGATGGGAATGCCATACCAATTTGGGTGCATTAGGACTTTCAAGTTGTGTAGTGACGATACCGACCTTATTGTGCTGAACTCGACTGATGTCGCCACCGAGCTGCTGGAGAAGCGATCACAGCTATATTCTGACCGTCTTTTCGTTGCAACTGTTGCCGCTCCGTGAGTTTCATATGAGTGTCCTAAGCATGCTTGAGTTGATGACTAGCATGCTTTCAGATATTTTGATTTCAACTTTGCTCTATCGCGGTACCGAGAGCATTGGAGGTTGTGCCGGCGAATATTCCAGCAGACATTCCGAGCCAGTGCTGCCATCCGCTTTCGCCCGAGGCAGATTCGCAGAGCCTGACAGTTGGTTATCGAGTTGATCGACAATCCCGATGAATATACATCACATTTTGCGACGTAAGAACACCGATTTGGATTCCCAGTTATCCATATTTCACTCTCCCGGATTCACATAGATTTTCGGCTGCAGTCGCATTGTCTGCAGTGTATGACTACGAGCCAAGTCCTCGGAACGATCCCATGGTGTCGCTTGTCGACGACTTCCTCCGGGTTGCCGTGCCGGGATTGTCACCCGGTAAGCTGTTCCTCGCCAGGGTGTTGCCTTTTCGTAAGTGCCTTTGGTTGAATCACAAAAACGATGCTGCTCAAATTGTTTGGACAGCACCTTACATACCCGACTGGCTTTTTGGGTCGTGGATAAACCGTCAGGCGAGAGAGGCATATATACTGAGGAATGCGTTGGTCGAGACACCATACCGATACGCCCAGAAGCGTATTGTAAGCTTTAAGTGTTCGAAAGCAACCATGGGGAGTTGATGCTGCTGTAGGAATCTGAAGACAATATCAACGTTTCAATGGTATCGGATCACATCGCCCGAATGGAGAAGTTCCATGGCCCGTATCGTTCCGAGTATGAGATTGCACTCAAGCACGCTTCCGCTACTGCATTACACGGTAAGACCTCGCTGACGCTAACAAATGAAAGTCGGACCTTTTGATTGTCTTCACAGGTGCAGCAGATACCGTCTGTACAGGATCCTTAGGGAAGTATGAATGCATTACTTACAAAACTCACAGACAAGTTCAGTGTTGTTGACATTCACGCTTGCGATGGTTGAGAACCCACACGTGTGGAAACGTGCTCAAGCGGAAATCGACGCTGTTGTGGGTTTGGACAGACTCCCCGATTTTGACGACAGACTCCCCCTGTCATATGTCGATGGAATCATACGGGAGGTATTCAGATGGAGACCAGTTTTTCCGCTAGGTGCGTGCTAGGTTGCGAACATCTTTTCAGAGTATTCTTAAATATCCCCGAGGTGGGCCGCATGCGGTTACGAAAAGTGATGTCTACAAAGGTTACTACATACCCAAAGGTATGTCCCATACGCATGTGCCATCTACTCGTGGTGCTGAGCGTTCAATTAGGTACGATCGTCCTCGCAAACGCATGGGTACGCTTTCCACGTACCCGCGAGCATCTCTGCAATGCCATTGACCATTCCTGTAGGGCAATATCGCGCGACGAAGCTCGGTATCCCGATGGGGACAAATTCATGCCCGAGAGATTCTTGGATGCGGAAGAGACGTTGGCAGACGACGATCCAGGCGAGTTTGCGTTTGGATTTGGGAGGCGAAGATGTCCAGGTAGGGCAGTGTCCCCCGAACGGAAGCCGTCCGCTCACGCGGGGGCTCATCATATTGTTGTTTTCAGGTCGTTACGCTGCGGACGCATCCGTCTGGAGCGTCGTTGCGACGATGCTGGCCACGCTTGACTTCAATCTCGCCAGGGATACACACGGAAATGAGATCAAGTTCAAAGCGACGTTCACGAGTGGCGCCACCGAGTATGTCCGGACGTTTGTTTGTTCTCGAATTTTGGTGCTTTTTACTGAAACGATTTCAGACACCCTAATCCTTTCCCTTGTCGGCTCACCCCACGCCCGCACGCCAGGAAAGAACTGCTTGATTTCGTTCTCCCTAAATGATGACGTGATCGGTCGGTTCCAGAGAGATTTCGTGCTTGTGCAACCAGTGGAGTTGTGATCTAAACCTCACTTGTCGCATGCTCTATTGGCTGGATTCTCAGAAGAGGGCCTGAATGTTGAAATACGAAGACATTTACGATACCCCAACCATGTGTGATGACTCGAACGCCAAAACGTGAATGAATGGTAGTAATGTGGTATGTAGGTGTATATGAGGTATTGTCCGAGATGGCACATAAAAACTACAAAACATCCAGTACGCGTGCATTGTCGAGAAAATCATCAAGGAGATGTCTTCCCGCATTTGCACACATCATGTGGAACCAGTGGGCATGATATGCCCTGTTAGTCGTGTGGAATGAACAACAAATTTGTTGGCCACCATAAGGCTTTGTACCAGAATGGAGGTATTGTAGGAAACATTAATTATATACTTGGATAACCTGGCTGCTCAAATATTGTATCTCCATTCCAATCATAGATAGGGTAGTATCATTTGCTTGGCAGATTCCATTCCTTGTGTAACATATGAGGCACAAAGTTGCTGTATCATAATCTAGTACAATCTAACCATCATTTTCCAGCAAGTGATTCATTTGCTGGCAAAATGTAGCCACAACCCATGGTATGATATAATGCTGTGAATTTACTGACAGTTTGCACTTCTCACCCAGCATAGAATCATCCAAGATAGGGTGCAGCTGTACTTATACATCAGTATAATATTGCTAACCATTTCACCTGTCTATGGAAAAGTGTGGCTCCATTCTATGGGAAGATACATTCCAGTCAACTGGCTGACAGTTTTCACTGCCTGCATGACGTAAAATCATTAGGAATGAGATTCAGCAGTGCTTGTAATCACCAACCATCTAGGGACTGATGATCTATCTATTGAAAAGGTGGTGCCTCATTCTATGGGGAAGATATACTATGGTCAACTGACTGACACTCAGGGATGAGCCATCCATTATTCTGGCTGATGGTCCCTTCTAAAATCTTGAAAGTGGCAATAGAAAGATAGAGTATTATCAGATACTTGTTGTATTTCACTGCCTATATGCAATTCAATGACCTCATGAGAGAACACTGCAGTGTTTGAAACCATCGGTACTGTGACAGGCAACATAGTGACAGTCTTACCTGGAACAGTTCTATGAGCCTAGAGACATCACTTGTCTGGACTTGTGATCTGATGCTTCCAATGGGTGCTTCAGATAGCCGTTATTCCACATCAAGGTGGTTGTGCTACAAAGAAGCAATCCAATCAGCATCTTTGTGCCATTGAGTTCCATTTGTGAGACCAGAACATGCACCTTGAATATGCAGGCTGCTTTTTGGAATTCCTCAAACCCAGAGATGTTCATTGAAATGTCTTTGAAGTATTGTTCCATCTGTTGGCTGAGGCTCATGTAGAGACTGCTGGTGTCTGTGGAATCTGGAATGTGAAGATTGAAGTGGAGAACATGAAACCTGTCATGTGAAAGGACTTCACGAAGAAGAGCAGTCTTACACAGGTAGCGATGAAACAGTATGAGGTTCTGTGAATGAACATGAAGAGATCAGAAAAGAGAAACATATCTTGCCCATGGCAGTGGCACCAAAGAGCAACTTGAAGGTGGTGCCTTGATCCCATAATGGATGGTTAGTCTGAACTTGAATGTGTACCAAGTCCAGTATATAATAATTGGAACCTGCCGTGCTTGAGCTTCCTATCACAAGTTGGAGTTGCTTCAAGGGTTTGGGCTCTGGTTGTGAGACCTCTACCAATCTCAGTTAGTGGGCTTTCAGGTCAGTAGAATGTCAATGTGGACGAGGGCCTCAACTCAGAGGTCACACATACACTCAGGAGGGGTATTCTGGATAGACTAGAGGGTTGCAGAGGAGGCATGCAAACACTGCTAGGTGTCTGTGCATGTGTGCTGTTGGTATTACTGGGTGTTGAGGTGGAATGGCTTAGGGTAAGAGCTTAAGAAATGCAGGTTGCATGCCAGTGAGGGTCGTGAATTTAAATGATGCTTGTGCACCTCACCCAGATCATGACCAATGATGACTGCCAGCACCAACAAAGGAATCCCAGCACAGCCAAACTGGCCTCTGCTGTCAAATATCTCAGAACATCAGTGTGAACAACTTGAATGTCAACTTACCCTGCTGTTTGCATGTGGAGTGGAGCTGTGAACCAAGATCTGCATGGTGCTAGCCAAGCTGAATGACAACAACAGCTTTGAAAAACACTTATGACAAGATCAGAATCATGGTTGGGTCCTGCACATGGTGGTCACCTTCTTGCCCTGGAAATGAGTGTGATGACAAGGGCTTGGAAGACAAGGGGAGATGTATGGGGCTTTCATCCTTGGGTTCACCAGCAAGTTCCAGTTCCATAGGATTCAAGCAGACCTTGTGCTGGCAAGAGGAAAAGAGAGGTTTGCATGAAGGTAAGAATGTCTTGAAGAAGAGAATTCAAACAGATCTGCATTGACACATTGTGTGGATATGAAACAATCAATTATCCCTGAATGCTTGATGAATGTAGACATCATACCAAATTTCGACAGCAGTGGTGATGGTTCAGAGTAATGTATATGTCAACTCCTGTTCTACATTCTTTGCCAGCATACTCCTCTCCAAGAGTTGATATGTGGCAGGATAGATCAGTGCATGGCAGCAGAAGGGGGAAAGGGGCGGTAAAGGATGAGGCAGCCTGAGGGGGGGTCAGTGTCAGTCGATATGGAAGATTTGAGTGGTGTTCTGGATGATGACCATACTTTGGCAGTATAGGGCTGAATGACGATGACTTGTGGACTGTAGATCAGTGATGTAGGGCTGAACGATGTGACTTGAAGACTGTACCCTAGTGATGAATGGCTAAACAACAGTGACTGAGGACCATACCTTGGTGGTGTAGGACTGAACAATGGTGACTTGATGACTGTACCCTGGTGACAAAGGGCTGAATGATAGTGACTGAGCCTGAGTACCATACCTTGGTGGCATAGGGCTGAATGATGGTGACCTGAGAACTGTACTTTGGTGATGTAGGGCTGAATGATGGTGGCTGAGAATGTACCTCAGCAGCATAGGACTGAATGATGGTGACTTGAGGACTGTACTTTGGTGGGCAGGTATCCTGCCAGTGTAGGAACTCCAGAAGGGGAAAGGGGCAGGATCAGTCAACTGGTGAGACTGGGATCAGCTGCAGCCATACTGCAAGGATGCTGGTCTTCGCTGCCAAAAGGCAGCAACTGTACATTGCCCACAGAGCTAGAGCAATAGGGATGGCCATCCTTGCTGCATGGGGGCCAGGGCCCAGCCTGCTCTAGTCTGGAGGTGGAAGCACCTCTGAGAATGGTCCATCATGTGCCTCACTCAGATGATGATGATGATGGCAGCTGTCAGTGTGCATGCCAACTATGACAAGTTGAGTCAGGTCAGGTTGAGCAGGGGAGAGAGGCTGAGTCCAGGGCCCCTGTTGGAGCATAGTTAAACAAGAGTAAAAAAAGTGAATGTTTAATTACTGTATTACTTGTTGGAGTTTAGCAAACAGTGTGTGGTCATACAGCCACTGTCTTACATAAGCACAGACTACTCACTGTGTGTCATAGTTAGTTACACCTCAGCTGGTTTCCCAACCACTAAGGTCAGTACATTCATTATAGAGCTACCTATAGTACTGACTATATAGTATAGTACTTATTATTCAATATTACTAACAAACAAGTGATGCTGCCACAATGTTGGAGAATCTTGGAAATGATATTGGGGAGGTCACAGCCACTACTAATTCCAACTAACTGGAGTGACCTTGTAAACAAGGTAACAGTTGAAACATACTTGGAAGATTTCACAAGGTATGAGTGGTATATCATCAAGATGGGTTGTGGGTGATGGTCACCAGTGTGAGTGAAAGTGGAAGAGGAAGAAATCTGCATAGGTAGACCACTTTAGGGATGAGATGATATACAACATGGATGTTTGAGTCATCCTTGCTCTGCTCAGGCTCCTGAATGTTGTGAACCGGAGACAGTAGTAGATTGATTGTACCATCTAATCAAAAAGGGGTCGGTTTGGCACCTAGTACAATGTATAGTACCCACTGTTATCACCAGCTGACACATGCCCACTGCTGCTTGAAGCAAGATCTAGTCTGAGTTCAGTGTTATCATAATGATTGGCAGCTGCAACAGCCCATGAATTGTTGTTTGACAGCTCTGCAAAAGTGAGTTAGAGCTGCAAAATCATCAAAAAGAAAAACATGTTCACCTTGAGGGTTCCAAGTCATACTCAGTGCATCTGCATCAGATCTTGATCATAATCATAGGGTATGGTTCTCAAAGCAGGTGAGGAGCCCTCACCTGGACCATTTGCAGTGGGTGTGACTGATTTATTCAGGTTGTTGATCAGAGTAATTGCATGGATACTACTACTAAAGACTCACCTTTGAAAAATTTTAATTGTAGGTCTTCCTTCTTCCTGTGTTGCACTCTCTGGCAACATGGCTTTTGATGTGGAGTGAAGCCATTCTGGGCCATAGTAGTATCTGCACAGATGTTGTTTCAACCTATCTGGAGGCATTTGATGGGAATTTAGAAAGTAGAGAGAGGATATTGTACAATGCAGGTTCAAACTAGTACTAAAGGAAGGACAGACTTGAATGGGCAGAGACATACTAAAGGCAAGGAGTCCAAGTGTCATCTCACTGGCAACTTGAAGTTGTGGCTACACCATGACTGGCAACTCAGACACTACATTGCTGATAAGATTCCAACTCTGCTGAAATCACAATGTATTGCTGTCCCACAGCTGGAAGCACAGACCACCCTCAATGTCAACTGCTGTGATGCATCCCTGTCAGCCTGCTCCTTGACATGCCAAATATGGTTTCTGTGATGCAGCCCTTGTGCTCTGACAACCTGTCCCCTGATGTACCAAATCATGGCACACTCAGGCAGGGAGCCTAGCCTACTGCAATTGTGATGCCCTCTACCCACCATTGACACCCAATGCACCAAACTATGGTGTGCCTAGGCAGGAGTGTGCTTCATCTGGGCTGAGCTGAACCATGGCATGCCAGGGAGAGCTATGTCAGGCTGTCAGCTGAAGCTCCCACAGTAACCTTACTGTGGCATGCTTGGAAGCCTTGGATGGACTCCCCTCACCCCCAACCATTACAGTGACACACTACAGTGTGACCTTGGAGGGCAGCCCAAGCACACAAGGCTTATGGGGCTGGGCACCCACCTAGTATGTACTGTTACAATTTCTCTTCCTTTTTTCCTTGTACCAAGCTTACCTTCATCTTGCTTGCCGTTGCTTTATCCTGTATTACTAATCCATGTCCCATTTGGGACAAAGGATCCCACATTCCTATTGAAAGGTCCTACAAGTGGTATGACTTACCATCCATGTTTTTTCATTGGTCCTTCAGATTGTATGACTTCCTTTAATTGGTTCTCCTTAGTTGTATGATTTCTACATTTCCTTTCCTAGGTTGGTCTGTGTGCCAGACTACAGGTATAATTATGCAAGGTCTCAGCATTTGTATTCCTTACACTAGTTCTCTCAAATTAGCTAACCTCTACATTATACTTTGCCTCTTGTCACAATCCACCACTTCCTTGTCAAATCTTGTTGTGTCCTAAGTACAGTGGCTCAAATAAGTGTCCCAATGTTGGAGCATTTTGGAAAGACTTAACATTTGCAAAAGAACTAAAATGTATCAGCTCTAACCCTTGCAGGGTCATAAATAGCCCTGACACCTGCCCTGAAGATGAGCCCTTAGTCATGTGATTTGGTTGCCATGTGATTGAGATATAACCATTTCAAAATGACATGTCATTGGGACACTTATTTGACCCTGATGTTATCAGTCATCATTTGGTAAA
>JBBPOB010000664.1:0-14158 GCA_038091275.1 Tylopilus subfusipes | reverse complement strand
CCGACGGTCCATCCGACAATGAAACGTCTTCTTGACACCCACGAGCGAGTCGCACGATGATCGCCCTGTCCTTCTTTGCCACTCGCCAGACACCCTCGTGGATACGACGACCATGCCAAAACGACCTAAAAGTGGGCCCCCATACACAGACATCCCCGACGAGGTGTATGTGGTGGTCACGGACCCGTGGGGAATACAGACGAGTAATCCACGGGAACGTATTCAGCACGACTTCGATCGCGTTGCTGCCTGGGCGCAGTTTGCCCTTCAGCAATCCGGGCTATGTGGGGGACATGTACCGTCAGTCGAATGCATTTATAGCGTGGGTACTGTAAGTGTTTCTCTTGTGTGAGCAGTGTTTGTGGGGAACCTGACATTTTTTCTATCGGATCTACGTCTCTGCTCCATGCTCTCGTAGCGCGACGAAATCATCTTGCAATTTTCAGAGGGCACGAACATTATCCCTCTCCTCGGTGAGCACCGCTGGGCCAATTTTGCGAAAGACTGTCGAGATCCCAACCGATCGACGTGCGTCTTTCTCTACAACTGGACGAACAACGGGGACCCTGCAAATCGTAAGTGAATTCATTCTATCTCATCAGGATTCTTTTCGTCGTATGTCTGGTGTTGGCATCCATTCGGTACGTATGTCGCATTGACCTGGTCCTCCTTTCAGATAATTGGACAGAACACTACCCGCAGTCAATCCCCCTCGATAAAGTACCAGCCAAATCTCCTTACCCAGCACCATCATGGACCTCTCCTCCATCTACCCTCTCCAACTTCGTTCGGAAAATCCCCCGTCCGCCAATGCCTCCTCCAATGCTCAATCATGGATATAATCCGGGCCAGGAACAGCAACCGGTGACATCGCCGCCCTCGTCGACGGTGACACCATCACCAGCACATCCACAGCAAGCGGACCACCTGCAACACGGAGAAAAACCCGTGGAAGAAGCATCGGCGGTGAGCAACTTCCTTCATCCCTGAAGCAGCTTGTGATATAGTCCACGACACCAGTCCACCAATCTCTTCAGGCCTTACGAACCACCTTCACAATACCCGGCTCACGCACAGTTCCTCAATCAATCTCAAACTCGAGGTGGGGAGGCATCATCACCCCAAGCAAGACCTCCACTCAAATTTATCAAGAAGCTGGATCCTTACGAATTGGGTAGGTCTGTCTTTCCTCTCTTGAGAGTTGATCTCATTCCTGTAATGTAGAGGAAGACGCCCTCAACATAATCCGTGCGCCCGGTCCCAAGGAAGAAGACACGGAGGAAGAGGATGTCAAGCCAACTCTCCCACTTTCGGTTAAAGCAGAAATTCCCGAGGTCAAGAAAGAAGAAGACGGTGGTCGAAACGACTTTGCCTCCATCCCTGCTTCTCGTATGGTCCATCCGTACGCTTGGCCTGCGGTAGTCGCTGACCGAGTTCCTACAGGATACCAACCCTCTCAGGCCCTCGTTGACGCTTTCAACTCCCTTCGTCGACAACCGAACTCGTCCGCTCACCCACCGACTCGCGATCCTCGAAGACTCAACGCGGGTGCGTCTGCTAAGTTTTCGTCTCCTGATTGTTCTCCCCCGCTGACCCTTGGGGTCGTTCCTAGCGTCCCAGGCCCTGCCTCCAGCGAGTTTGGGGTATCAACCCTCGGCAGAACTCCAAGCCGAGATAAGCGCCTTGCTTCAGCATAGGAGCGCCACAGCGTCGTCGTCGTCACCAGCAAACAACGACGCTCGACCTACGCCCGGCGCTGGTGCGCGCAGTGAGTGTTTCTGTTCTGAAACGTGTATGCGTTTGGATGACGTATCGGCGTTGTCGACAGTCTCCGTCAAGAGAGAGTACGAGGACGACGTGGCCCCGTCTCTAGGTATGTTTTTGTCACTTGCAAGATGCATTTTTGGTCTCACATGCACGAGTAGGGGAGAGAAAGAGGATCAAGATCAAGATCGAGGAAGACTAGGCGACGAAAGCGAGACGCATTGCCTCTTTAGTGAGTTTGCAACGTCCGTCAAGAGCGACTATCTCGCGGGCGTAATTTATTCATTGCATATCTTGTTGTGATACTAGATGTAACGGAAAGCGTATGTACCTGTACCATCAAGGGAATTTTGGATAAAACTGCTTTTCACCCTGACGTCGGACAAACGTACACCAGATTGTCGACAAACCAACCAATCGAGTGGATTCGCTGCGAGATCTTGATTGGACGAAAGGAGATATAGTCCAGCCGACTAATCTCTTTTGTCGCTCAAGGATCTGCGAAACACACGTTCAGCCTCGACGGCATGCTCAATTCATTCAGGAGAAACGTGGACGAGAGAGCGACCAGCTTATCCACAGCCAAGCCAGGGAAGCAAGGTCGTTGATGGACCTCCGATCAGCGTCACGGTTTTGGCCACGAGCCTAACCGATCCAGAGAGTACGCCTGTGCGACCATGTTGCGCAGTCGGTATCGGTCCCGAGTCGAGCTTCGCGTGTTGTTTCAACGCAACCTTGTCGGAACCCGTAGCGACACCAACTTACGCGAGCACGAGTTTGTAGTAGCAATTGGGGATATTGTTGCTTGACATATATCGCCCATATCTAAAATTAGCTAGCATTGGGGGTGATCATGGTTCGTTCCTGCGCGCGGCGCTACCACCGAATTCTATGATACTCAACCACGGGTTTTGACTGGAGGGACGACTACGCAAGTGGCGATTGAGCGTCGCTCCTGCGCTGAAACCGAGTCGAATCGTGTCCTCGGCGAAAGATGCTTCGATTTCAGGTCGTGGATGCGTGGTTTCACTGCAAGCACGGAAGCAATAACATATCCTCCCTCTTCAACCGTGTCTTCCCATTTGTCCGATTGCAGAGGAGATGAAATTTTTCCCCTGGTCGGTCACCATTGAGATATACTTGCTTCAGCGAGTCTATCAAAGGTGGCACTGCGAGCATCCAGACCGTCCTTGACATTTCGCAACATTTTGCGGCCCGGGTGAGATTGGTCAACTTGAAAAATAAGCGGCCGTAGTCCCGAGGACGCGGTGGTAGCAGCAACCTTATATTTGGGTCCGCATCCACTGACAATTCGACATCCTGTGAATAGCCGATGAGAGTGCATGTATCTGCAACAGTGAGATAAGAATAGAATACGCCGTATGCTCTCGATAAAGTAAGACGGGTCCAGGAACGTTGTGTGAACTTGGCGGGCTTTCTCCTCCTTCGCGGATTCACCCGTGCTTGCCAGGTTATTTACAATATTTGCAAGTGTAGACGGGTACTCGTTGATAGATATGCAAACATCGTCGAACTGCTCGACTCTTTTGTGACTGCCGGACTATCGAACATTTGTCAGTGCGTGAGACGTTCAGTTCAATGTATTCACTAAGCTGAAATATGACGCGAAAGGCGGATGTTAACCTTGTATTCGCTCCCGCTAACACATCGCGTCTATACGCTTCCACCAAACAAGGTCTATGATAGAAATAAGCTTCCCTGACCCCGCCGCAGCTGTTGGTGGCCCCGTAAGAAGTGCCCACGTTTGTGGAACCTCGTTCCACGCTGACTCTTGGTGCATTTTTCAGCATCCTGTACATTTGCACGGCATACGTTGTCCGTTTCGCCTGTTCTTTGTCTTGAACTAAATTTTTCGTCAGTATAATTTCGATGTAGTCATGGTTACAGGTAGCAACGAGACGAATTTCGTCAATCCTGTGCGGCGGGATGTCGTCTCGATAGTGGGAAAACTGTTTCAGATCTTTCGGCCTTACTCATCCGCAAGCGAAAAACAAAGCTAACTTAACGGTAAAGCCATTGCGCTTGGCCAGTCACCGTTGTGTCACCACTCCCTTGAGCGGAGCAGGGTCAGTCGAAATCGCCAAGACCGATGATATTGGTGTGAGGTCGCCAAATCGTCCAGCGTTTCGTCACATCCACGAAGACACGCGCTATCTCCGTCATATGCGTGGTACACTCCTATAACTATTGAATAGTAAGTACTGTAGATGAGTCAGTACTAGAGTAGGTAGGTGAACGAAGATCTCACCTCAGTGGTTGGGAAACCAGCTGAGTAGACACAAGAAAATGTACTCTGTGATTAAGTGATCCGGTGGCTGTACTACCGCTTACCGTTTGCTAATTCCAACAATACCCACTGCAAGGAATTCGTGCATCCTACATGCCTCAGTCGGTCTAGGACTTGACGTTGGATGCATATGGTCAGGCAGGGCATGGCTGATCGAACAACTGATAGTTGTTCATCATATGTCCTAAACTGCCACGTCTTTGGCCCATCTGTCAGGTCGAAGGTGGTGACAGGCGGTGACAGGCCAGAAAGTTGCCGGTGGGTAAGCTGTCCGACACATGTCAGAGTAGTTTTACATTTTGCTGATGGGCCCCCGCACAGCAAGCATCGAGATGTACACTGCAGCAGTGGCCGTGCGAGTCATTGATGGTCGTCGTAAAATTCTTCTGCCTGGATGGGTAACGCCCATGAACGCTAACGGCCCGCTGCTAACTAGACTATGGGAGCCTCACTTGATCGTCTATACGAGACCTGTGTCAACTTGAAGCATTTTCGGCAAATGTGACCACGCATAATCTCCGGCCGTGAGATCTTCTACAGTGACTGCCGAAGTCGGTGTGAATGTGTCAGGACAGTGCCAGTGAGTTCCCTCGCCTCGTTATTGTGGCGAATTGCCGTCTGATTCAAGCACAGACAAGGATTATATCCAATTTGCGACTCTTCTGTTCGTTTGATAATCGCCGACCACGGTCGACAATTGTCGCACTGCTTTGGAACGTAAGCACAGCGGCAAACCGAAGCGTCAGTCAACGCCGTCTGAATGCAATACTGGTTCAGGGCTTCAGAAGCATCTAGCGCATGTAGGACTAAAAATGTTCAAAAACACTTGGTAGGTAAGTTTTAGTATGGGTGCCTCTGCCTACCAGACAAATTCACGGCGTTGAATTGATAGTTTGCCGTCAGCGCCGTCTATGTATTATCAAGATCCAGCTCGTTGATTGGCTCCGCGACATATGTATGTCAGAGCACTGCCGCTTTCCCCGTTTACGTCACTGAAGTGCTTTTCCCGAGAGCGTAGACGGAGACACCTGTCTCTGCTCATCGAAAGGCTTCGCGGTGTCAGACGGAGCAGCACCTGGAGGCCAAGCAGAGTCGGCCCTGACCCGGAACAAACATAAAAGAAAGGCAGCGGTACCCGCGGTAGCGCACACTAGGCCACGTTCCCGGATGTCTTTCCTCTCTGTCCTCGCATTGTTACCATTCGCCATCTCTAGTGCATCATTAGTTCCGAAGAGTGTGGGCTCGTACAGAGATTCCTTGGCACAAACAGATGCCGCCGTGCTCGGTCCTGTGAGTCAACTTCATCTCGCAAACAGCTTCATTGCGCCAGATGGGTGCAACCGATCGTGAGTTGATGTTGGTTATCACTACTTCATCGTCCTAACAATTGTTAGGGCGGCTCTCGTCAACGGTGCATTCCCTGGGCCGTTGATCCGGGCCCACAAGGTGAGAGCTGCGACAATATCTAGATACGCGTACTCATTCCTTCCTAGAATGACGAATTCGCTATCCAAGTTGTAAACGAACTTACCGATGATGCCATGGGTCTGGAAACTAGCATTGTAGGGTATCAACGTATCGAATTTCACGAATCGCATAACTCACACACCTCCTGAAGCATTTTCACGGAATGTTTCAGCACGGGTCCAACTGGGCCGATGGTGCTGTATATGTCACTCAGTGCCCGCTTCGTCAGGAAGAAACATTTGTACATAAATTTAACCCCACCGGTCAGATTGGTACATATTGGTACCACTCACACTATGCAAGCCAACGTTGTGAAGGACTTCAAGGCCCATTGGTTATATATGATCCTGAGGACCCTTTGGCAGATTTATACGATGTCGATGATGGTGAGATTCCATTAATTCTCTGTTGGTACTCTGTCTTATGACCCGAACAGAAAATACCATTATTACCCTCACAGACTGGTGAGCATTTCAAGTTAAGCAGAAACGTTGTACTGATTGCGATTCAGGTTTCATTCGCCGGCTGTCCTCACCAAAGTCTTTGGGTTTGCGAACTCGACACTGATCAATGGAATGGGACGTTATGCTGGCGGACCATCTGTTCCACTCTCGGTCATCAATGTCCAACAAGGTTTACGATATCGCTTCCGTGTCCTCGCTATGTCTTGCGATGCCACCTTCAACTTCACGATTGATGGTCACCCAATGACCATCATTGAGGCTGATGGGAATGAAGTTTACCCCGTGGAAGTCGACTCAATACCCATCCACCCTGGTCAACGCTACTCCGTGGTGGTCACTGCGGACCAGCCAGTCGGGAACTATTGGATTCGTGCCTTGAGTAGTGTACCCAACGCCACGTTCGAAGGCGGTCAAAATATGGCCATCCTCCGGTATGAAGGAGCAGCAGACGAGGATCCCACATCGGAGGCTGGTCCATATGAGCTCCCATTCGACGAGGGCGACCTCCATCCACTCATCAACCCAGGCGCTCCCGGGATACCCGAGGTCGGCAAGGCGGATGTAAGCCTTGTACTCACTCCGGGTATCACCCCGGAGGGAAAATTTACACTTGGAAATGTGACCTACGTGCACCCCACTGTCCCTGTCCTTCTCCAGATTCTCAGTGGGGCGAGGCAAGCTTCGGAACTGCTGCCAAACGGAAGCGTCTATGCGCTCCCCCCCAACAAGGTTATAGAGATAACCTTTCCCCATCCTCAAGCAGCTCCTGGTGCCCCGGTAAGCGCCACGTTGTGAGATGTTGTTTCCATGCTAAATTTAAATACATTGTTCAGCATCCCGTACATCTGCACGGCGTATGTGGACCACTTTGCCTCTGTCTGTGCTCAACTAAACCTTTTTTTTTGTTAGCACGCCTTCGATGTTGTCAGGGTCTCGGGTAGCAACAAGACGAACTTTCTGGATCCTGTGCGGCGCGATGTCGTCTCGATAGGTAAAAGCCCTACGGACAACGTGACCATCCGTTTTGTCACAGACAATCCGGGACCTTGGTTGCTTCACTGGTGAGTGATTTCCTCGAGCGCCATAGGAATTCGATCTCACGCGTCCATTTATAGTCACATGGACTGGCATCTTAACCGGCAAGTTAACCTGGATTGACTGACGTGGTTCGAAACCTAATTTCTGTGTCTAGCGGGTTCGCTGTCGTGATGGCTGAAGCAACGAACGAAACAGCTCAACTGTATGAGGAACCGTCGGTAATTCCACGTAAGTCACGACCTCGTTGTGCAACCCGAAACTGCAGATATTAATCGTATCTCCCGCAGAGGACTGGTATGCTCTGTGCCCTAAGAAGTCCTAGATAATAGGGACAACACTCCGAACTTGAAGTTTGCAATGACCACCAAATCTTATATATCGTATGTATCGATAGTGGATTCAATGGATGTAGTACCCGTGTTCGTTTCACTGTCAATGCGATGTTCTGTGGAGGAAGTCGTATACCGGCCAGGGGTAGAGGAGCAGAGAATGCTGTGGCGATATGGAAGAACGCAAGGGATCGACCTCAGACGATGATAAAATAGTAAGGGTCGAGAGTTAGGATTCGATTAGCTACCCCCTAAACTACGGTCCGAAATATATGTGGGAACCATTCCGCGCACTGTAGGCGAACTCGCCCAATTCTTCCTCCATCTTACGGCGGCGATATTCTCCACAAAGGAGGGAGATGAGTTCTTGGACGGTCATCACTCGGACTTGATAGCCTAGATTGGATGTAGTAAACGCCTCCCAGCTGTGTGGGAGCGAGTCGACCAAAATATATTTGAACTGCAGATCGTCAATGATGTCGCCCGATCGAGCAAGACGCTCACGCATCGAACGCATGTGGTACAGGTGCGTGGGGATGTCGGTGTTCTCCTTTGCCTGAGCGCGGTACAGCATCCGTTTGGTTGATAAAATCGACTGCTGTCCGTACGGCTCGTGTATCGCACGAAGGGCGGACCACATCTGAGCGGACGTCTCGCACCCAGCGATATGGATGACTTGTTCGTCTTTGATCGCAGTGGTGATCAATTCTTGCGCGATCAGATCTTTCGTCCGCCAATCGGCTGCGACGACAGGGTCCCCGGGCTCGAGTACTGTCCCGGTGACGATACCATATGCCTCCTTCCACTTCAGGACAGTGGCTATGCGGGTTTTCCACGCTAACCAATTCCCGTCTCGCAGCTTTTCGATTTTAGGGAACGATGTAGCCCCTAAAGTCTGAGTGGTAGTGGAGGCGGCCGGTTCAGCAGGGGTAGCGCTGACTTGGGCAGTGGATGCAGCGCCAGGAGCGGGACCGGGGGGAAGAGGTGACTGCCACGGCGGTAGCCCGCCGGGAGGTGCCAGTGGTCTTGGCTGTGGCGGACTTGGCATGGTGTGACGTACGATTCGAAAATGGATCTAGATCTTCGAGTAGGGTCAGAGCGCGGGGCTCATAACCTGTCACGGTGGCGATATGGAAGAGCGCAAAGGATCGACCTCAGCCGATAAGATGGGGGTCGAGAGTTAGGATTCGACTAGCTACCCTAAACTGCGGTCTGAAATATATACGTAGTGAATCTATTAGATTGATAAGCTGTATAGATTATACAGCTAATCTATTGGCGAGTATTTCGGCCGAGTGTTGCTTGTATGTGTTTGGCCTAGTGGCCTCGACCGTACTAGTTCACTCAGCAGTCGCATATACGGATTACCTCCAATAAACAGGGGCATTTGCCTGCATGCCACTCCAGCTGGCTGGAGCGAACAAAACCCCGCGGGCCACTTTCTGAAGTTGTTGAACCTTCATCATGATGTCCGTAGCTAAACACGCTTACAAAGGGCCGAGGTATCCACGGTCCTTAAATAAATAGGGCGGGCAAGATTGAATACGAGAGTAGAGGGGTTGGAAATCGTCACGTCTAGGCCCGTTGAACCAGCAATTCACTCTTTCGAGCAAGCTTTCCGAGTCGAGTATAAAGTCCGCGTCCTGCCTTTCCGCCTTATTCATATACTACTAGTATGACAACAACCAGCCACTGTCCTTATATAAAGTAGAAAGGAGGACCAGCCGAACGAAGTTCCTTCCTCTCGACGCGCCTCTCGATGAACGTTGTCGATCTACCGACGGTCGTCTCTCCCCCCTTGCTCGCTTACCTAAGCTTCTTCTCTTCACCATGGTTTTGTCGCCGTCCCTTTGAAACTCGCCTATATTGATCATGTCGTTGACGCGGATGATGGGGAGGATCTGCGGTTGATGGCGGTGAAACCGAATGGACGACTTGTCGAAGCAGGTTCATAGAGCGCAGAATGGCAATTGACGAATGGGTGCGACGTATGACGATGATATCTCGTTCCTGACCATGTTTCCAAGAACAGTGAGATCTACATGGCCCCGCGGAATCAAAATTTGGGCCGGTCCAGACTAAAGGCTAAAGATACCCGATCGCGCACCGACGTGCTACTGACCAGTTACTCGATCGTTGCTCTGGAGATAGTCGAACTCTTCTTCAAAGAAGTTGTCGAGCTGCACTTTCCTCCATCCGTCACTACGCCGCACAGAGGTTGAAATGCCATCTTACCGCCGTACTCGGAAACACTGCCCTGATTTCTCTCAGTTATATTTCGAATGTTTGTGAGGTTCTTTGTTTCAAATTTATATCCTGGTTACTGAGACCTTTCACTCTAGACAGCAGAGACTAGTGTTTTGCGTCTCCACTATATGTTACGATTTTCACGTTTGCAATTTTACCCATGTATGCTGTGGTATTTGCAACTCTTGCAAGGTGTTACTGATGCTATTTCTCGCTAGACATAAAAATACAGCTCAACTGCACAATTACTTGTTTTCTCTATCGTAGGCTGGTCACTTCCCGCTCAACATATATGCGGCAAGTTGAAATCTATAGATGCTTAGTCACTGATCAAGAGGTGTTCAGTTCGCTTCCTCACGCACCAGGTAAGTGACGAGATCTGCATCAAGGAGACGGCAATGACTGTCCGCACAGTTTCAAGTTTGCATGTTAAGGTACTGCGGTGACATGAGAGCCAACAATGGGCGGCAAGGCCCTTTGAAACCGGAACAGCACATAGAGTTGTGCCGAATTCCGATGTGCTCAGTCGTTTTTAAAAGGGTGCAGGCGTGATAAAGGACACCCACACCTCTCTGTTCCTCTAACATCCGAGATGTTTTCCCTCTTTATTCTCGTGTTCTCGCCATTCCTCGTCGCTCATGCGTTGTCGGTCTCCAAGATCCTAGACTCCGACACAAGCTCAGGTTTACTAGCACCCTCCAGTGAACGAAAAAAAGGCTCTGTGCTTGATCCCGTGGCCGAACTCCATATCGCGAACGATTTCATCGCGCCAGACGGGTACAAACGATCGTGAGTGGACGCTAGTTATCGCTTCTTAATACACGCATAACGATTTGCAGAGCCGCTCTAGTTAATGGCGTATTCCCTGCGCCGTTGATCCGGGCCAGACATGTGAGAACTATGAAAATATCTTCATGAGCGAACGTAGTAACCAAGGCCATTTTAGAACGACAAATTTGCTATCCGTCTTGTCAATAAACTTACGGATGACACCATGCCTCTGGAAACTAGCATCGTAAGTAATTATTTGTTGAACTTGAGTTGCGTGGACCGTATCCTGATATACCTCCTAAAGCATTATCACGGAATTTTACAGCGCGGGTCCAACTGGGCTGATGGTCCTTCATGGATCACTCAGTGCCCTCTTCGTCAGCAAGAAACGTTTGTGCAGGCATTCACGACCAATGGTCAGACCGGAACATACTGGTATCACTCTCACTATTCAACTCAATACTGTGACGGTGTTCGAGGGCCGCTGGTAATATATGATCCTGATGATCCTCTGGCCTATTTGTACGATGTCGACGATGGTGAGTCTATCGATTTCCTGTCCACGCCCGTGTTAACTTTGACAACCCAAACAGAAAATACCGTTATTACGCTGTCCGACTGGTGAACATTTCGTGTCACTTGGAAACATTTGTGCTGATCTGGATGAAGGTATCATACACCATCTGTCGAACTCGGAAAAAGCTTCGGACCGGTGTTAGCGGACTCGACGCTGATTAATGGCAAGGGCCGCTATGCTGGTGGACCACCCGCTCCACTCTCGGTCATCAATGTTAAAAGAGGGTCGCGCTATCGCTTCCGTGTGGTTTCCATGTCTTGCGACCCCACATTCAACTTCACGATTGACGGTCACCGAATGACCATCATTGAGGTCGACGGAATTGAAGTTGACCCTGTAGACGTTGACTTCATACCCGTCCATCCAGCTCAACGCTACTCCGTGGTCGTTAAAGCGGATAAGCCGGTCGGTAACTATTGGATTCGTGCCTTGAGTAGTGTACCCAACGCCACGTTCGAAGGCGGTCAAAATATGGCCATCCTCCGGTATGAAGGAGCAGCAGACGAGGATCCCACGTCGGAGGCTGGTCCATATGAGCTCCCATTCGACGAGGGCGACCTCCACCCACTCATCAACCCAGGCGCACCTGGGATACCCGAAATCGGGATGGCGGATGTGAACCTTGTGTTCTCTCCGGGTTTCACTCAGCAGGGTTTCTTTACATTCGGTGGTGTGAGCTTTGTCAACCCCACTGTGCCTGTACTTCTACAGATTCTCAGTGGAGCAAGGCGAGCTTCGGAACTGCTGCCCAATGGAAGCGTCTACACCCTTCCCCCAAATAAGGTCATTGAAATAAGCTTCCCCAACCCTAATGGAGCTCCTGGCGGCCCCGTAGGTGTCACGTTTGTTGTGAACCTTCGTTTCATGCTGACTTGCAATGCGTTTTGCAGCACCCCATACATCTGCACGGCGTACGTGGTCCCCTCCGCCTTTGTTTGTCTTCGACTAAACTTTTCGTCAGCATGCGTTCGATGTCGTCAGGGTTGCGGGTAGCAACAAGACGAATTTCGACAATCCTGTCCGACGCGATGTCGTCTCGATAGGTGCTAGCGATGCGGACAACGTGACAATTCGTTTCATTACGGACAATCCCGGACCGTGGTTCCTTCACTGGTGAGCGATTATCGCCGTGAGCGCTTCGTGATCACGATCTCACGTCTCCCGTACGTAGTCACATCGAGTGGCATCTCAATCAGTACGTCGACTTGAATAGAATAAATAGTTTCTAGCGCTGATACCTGTGTGTAGCGGATTTGCCGTCGTGCTGGCAGAAGACACAGGAGATACGGCCGTTCAAGAATCGGCAGCAGTTCCACGTATGTCTTCTACCTCGTTATTCGACCCCAAACCATATTGATCACCTCGCATACAGAGGACTGGAAGCAACTGTGTCCCGCAAAATCTTGACTGGGGACGGCCGCGTCTCCAGGTGGAACTTGGGCAACAGTATGTATGTTTACAATATACCTTTCTTTTCTTAATTTCTTCCCGGGCCTTGCGGTGGAGCCACTTTCGGGTTCGATGTTATCTCTGCTTGGTAGTTTAATTTTGTTTAATTGGTCTCGAAACCCTTGGGTATGGTGTGGACAAATAGCTTGTGTTGGGTCTTTAAAACGAAACGTTGAGTGGCTACATGTGGGTTCCAGAACACATTCGTGTATTTACTTTGGAGACCCAACGCGGGCACATGGCGCTCCACATCGGATCGTTGTCTAATATCACAACAACTTCAAGTCCTTGCCTCAGGATCGGTGCAAGACTAAGCGTCCTGAAGCATCTCATCTCTGAGAATTCAATTCACGTTGTTTGAACTTGTCACAGGCCCACCTCGAGGGCTACACCGGCAACTATGCACAAGCCTGTTTCGGATGCGCTCTACCCCCCGGAGTCTGATCCGGCTCGTTTTCGTAGACCGGCACTGATTCAACGGCCCTCTCAGACATCGCTTCAAGTGTGCTGCTTTCGTTGACTCTAGTCGTCCGTTCGCACCAAGTCTATCTTGTCATCTCTATGGTTGACCATCTTCAAGTTCAGACTTGCAGAACATCCGGGTTGGTTTGCAGCATCGAGATGGCTAGGTTCTTCTGCCACCGCGGCGGTGACACGCGACGTCTCTGGCACCAGCTCAGTAGAACCAGTCTTCGGGCTGAAGCTTGAAGCCTGATATGACACGCAACGCTGACTATTTTATAATACATCCCAAAACAGAACGCGTAAAGGAAGTCATGCACATCGTACGGACGAGTCTCGGGTCGTCCTCGCTCCTCACTCGTCCATGATCTCGATGACCGACTCGAGCGCGACCTTGGGCTTGAGCAGGATCTTTGTCTCCCACTGCTTCTCCCCCGTTGTTCCCATCCGCGTCTTCTTCCTCAGACCCAGATCTGTCGCACACAGCACCTTGGAGACGTTATTCCCTCTCGCCTTGGCAGATCGTCCATCGTCGTACGAATCCTCCATCGCCATTGCATCGAACGCGGTCGCTGGCGGGACTGCCAACACCTCGAAATCGCCCGAGGTAACGTCCTCTCCGACGATCTTGTTCACACGCATGGCCAAGGAGATCAAGAAGGAGAGCTTCTCGGCAAATTTGGAGGTGAGGGCAGAAGCGATGTCCGACTTGGGCGCGATGCATCCAGTGGCGAGGAGGATGTCAGCGAGGCCGGAGATGACCTTTGTCGCAATTTGGAACGCGAGCTGCGAGTCGTCGAGTGGCGTCGACGGGACGTGCGCACGCGTGAGGGCGCGCCAGCGGCCAGCGATCGCCTGTGCCTCTGATTATGTGCCGTGAGTGTTTCGTCAAGTAACCTTTTGGGGAGCGGTATTCACTCACCTTTCTCGTGTACGCTTTGGTAGATTGCGTCGATGAACCGGTTATAGTTCTCGTCTCCTCCGATGATCCAAGCACATGCGATCCAACGCAGACGATACGTCAGATACGCCTGGAACGCAATCTGGATCAAAATGGGATCGTCCTTGTGTTTTTTCGTGCCAAGGAAATGGACAATGACGCCGCCGATCGCCGCCGATGCTCGTTTGCACGCCGCTAGTTGTTCGTCCGTCTTTGACACCTGCAACGTCGTCTCGTGGAAGAACAGTTCAACCATGGACTCGGCCATGTATGCGGTGCTTTGCAGCACTTCTGCGTTAAGCCTCTGAAGGGTGCTAGTAACCTCGGCACCAGAAAACGTAT
>JBBPOB010000663.1:0-14169 GCA_038091275.1 Tylopilus subfusipes | reverse complement strand
AGTCTCGTCTAGCGTCTAGAGATGGCCTCCGTGCTGGAGCTGTCTTTGCAGAACGAGACAAACCTGCACGCCGAGCCATGGGTCCTCTTCGAAGTGCATAGACTTTGGATGTTTTCATCTCTGCCGTTCTTGTTTCCATTTCATCCATCCATTCTTGTTTATATGCGTGTCATTTTGTTTGTCTAATCGTTTCTGCGACACCTCATTCTAGTCTTGCACACTTCTCGATCATGATACTTGTCCGCGCTACCCATCCGCCCTTCCACACGCTTTATCTCATGCGACACCATACCTAACCACGCATCAACATAGTCATCTAACTCGTTTATCCCTTGTTACATACTTGCCATTACAAATGCAAGTATTTACACGATAGGGTAATGCAATGCACCATCACACTCGCTCGTTTACTTGAATTCATTTATATCAATGATAAGAGAAGGTAATTGAGCTCAGTGCTCTGCACGATTTGCATGGCCAAGTGAGAACAAAGGGATGGCTGCAGTTACCTTGTTGACCTATGGCCTAGGGAGGCTGCTTGGCTGGGAGGATTGGGCTGTCCTAGGCACATGTGCAGAGTATCTCAGTTCTTTGTATATGACTTGTACAGTAGTATTGGAGGACTTTTATCTTGTAGCAAATCAAATCTTGGGCATGAGCTCAAGGCTGCAATGAGCGCCAATCTCATGTGTTGCTCCATTTGGTGGGAATCCATCAGGTTATGTCAACCACAAATGAGTCAACTGCTTGAAGGTTTCATCACAAGGCTTCTGAAGTCATTGGCCTACAAGTATAACACTCATTTTGGAGCCCAAGGTTTGACCCAGAAGTCACATCTGATCTTCAAGTTGATTGTGGCTTAGATTCACATACCCTATCAATAAGTGAGGTCCTCACTAGCAAGACTGAGTGTAGCTGCTACATCATCACAAATGTCACAGAAAGTAGGCAAGCAAAGATATGTTCAGAACATCATGACCGACACTCTAGCCTTTTATGACATGGTGATTGTAATCAATGTCACATGGGATTATGGTCCTTTGCAAGGCCTGATAAGGGTGTATAAGACTTTCTTAAACCATTGACTGAACAATGATGGGCTGATAACACTTATTACAGAGTGTTTGATCTTGATAAGATGAGGATTAATCACAAAGGTTTATAAGCCCTTGTGATACATGAAAATTATTTTGGAAGTCCATCTCCTGCACATGTTAGGGCATCTATACAATGCTTATTTTCATAGGCAATATATATCATATAAATTCTGACCAGTAACATGTAAAATAGTGGGCAACATAGGTTGTGCTAGAAACAAGTATCACAGTCACTGTCCACATCACTGTCATTAGAGGCATTGCTCCTACTGCTGTCACTTCCCTCACCAGCCTTGTCCTCCTCATCAACTTCATTGTTAGTTTGGGTTGCTCCACTCACTGGCAACCCTGGTTCTTCCATCTTGGTAATGTCCTCCTCTTCATTGTTGATAGGGAAGTTGTCATCAACCAACCCATGTACATGTCTTGCTAAGTGCACAGCATCATGACCCATGCTAGTCACTCCATACTATGCAAAGATGTCTCTGTCAGCAAATCTAAGTCTATCAGTGTACTAGTAGTCTGAGTTGGCATGATGAATGAAATAAAACTCACATGTTCACATAGTAGCTTGTCCAATCATCAGTTTCTCCAGGCAGTCTGGCTACTGATATACTGCTTGGTAAGAGTTGATTGGTATATCCATCAATAAATGCTGGAATGAGGTGACATCTGTGGATCACTAGAGAAGGATCCAAAAACCTGAATGCAGGGCTATCTGCATCTTCAGGCACAAAACCAACCTTTAAAAGTGCACACCACTGGAATCCCCACTTATGAACTGGATCAATCCCTAGCCAATGGACTCAGAGGACTTCCAACTTTTCATGTGAATGGGTGACACCACTGGGACAAAAGAGGACCTTGATATGGAAAGCTTTAATCAGTTGACAGTACCAAAAAGGGTGGCACTCAGGATCATCTTCCCTTGACAATGTTATGAGGAAAGGAAGGTGGTCTGGTTGGAGGCAATCATGCCCCCTATGCATATCATAGCTGGTGTAATTGATACAAAGGATTTTTGACTCCACAGTATGGTTGACATTGAGGAGATGTAGTTCATTTCATTGCTCTGGGGCAAACAACTGCTCATCACCATCAAAGTCAAGCTTGAGCAGTCTTGACAACATGTGGTCCTTCAGGCATGACATGAAATCCAGCTAGAAGACATGTGAGTAGTATGTGAAGGCCAAACATATCCATCACTCACCTTGATAGCAGGGTCATGAACATGATGAGAAAGATACAATGGGAGACTAAAGATGTTGTCTCTTTGTGCCTGGCTTGCCATGGAGTGATGCAGAATCAGGAATGCATCAATCCCTTGCAGATCCACATCAGCCCATTGGTCTACCTTGTGTTGTTGACTCAAAAGAGTGTAATGATGCTCTTGTCTGGAAAACTGCTTGTTGACATCTTTCTCGTTTGACGAACCATACATCTTCTTGAGCATTCAATGCACCAGCTGTTACGATTTGTCTCATTTCTTCACCTAGACATCTCACCATCTTATCCCACTCTTATCTCTCAGACTTCTCTCATCTCACCTCACATCCTGGCTCTCGTCCAGGTTTGGCTCGTCTTTGGCCATCGCTACTTCATCCCGCTCTTGTTTCTTGGACCCCTCTCTCTCCAAGTCTCAGTCTTGTGTTCCATATCTCTTATCTCTGTTTCTTTAACATTGTCTTCTCACTCCCATATCTTGACTTCTTGGTTTCTTGGCTCTCCAAGTCTTTATCGTAATTCTTGACTTCTCAAACTCTGTTCCATTCTGCATTTCATATCTCGTCTTCTTGGCATCTTGTCTTCTCGCCTCTTTGCCAATATCTCTTTGTCATCTTGTTTCGACGGCTCTCCGTCTATTTGTCCTCTTGATTCTTCTATTCCATATGGTGGACGACTAATCTGCATAGACCTGCCCTTATCCTATCACTGGTCACTATTTAAACCCTTTGAGTAGCTTCCATAGTTCCCCACGCTAGTTCTCTTCAATCCACTAGCTCCTACCTTGTACCTTGCCTTTAGCTCACTTGTCACAATCAATACTGTGAATAACCCATAACCTTTGGCCATGCCATAGCCTTCTTGTGTCTTGATTCTTTCTTTCTCCCTCAGTGCTTAGCATCCCAAGCCCCTCGGTTCCTACCCCAGATCCTTGCAGTGTCCTAAGGCATTCATACCCTTAGTCTAAAAACTTCCTTGGATATCTCAAGGAATGAGGCAACCTCTTTATGGACCACCAACGTATCTCTCATTGGAAGTACCCTTAATCTACAACTATTGTTGGTAAAGCCATCAGTACACACATTGGTGAGTAAACCTCTAGTCTTGAGCCTTTTCGTCTTTGGGGTTAGTGTACGCCTTGTGGTGTAACAATAGAACTAGTGTGTCTATGGAGCAACCACCGTGTGCGTCTCCACTATTTCACTGCCACCTCGTAACACCGGCTCTCCATGGAGTCTTAGCTCTTACCCCCAACCACCGGTTGTTATACCAGAAGAATCCTCTAGCTCATCCTGCTCAGTATCTGACAAAGAACCAGATATCGTTGTCACCACTACTGTGGAACAAACCAAAGTAGCAGACCTTGCCCTTGACTTATCCTAGACCATTACCCTACCATCCACTCTGTCATTCCCAACGTCCACCACATCTCTCCCTCTTTACCCCTCAGCCCCTGGACCATCTTCAATCTCCTCTTGAAGATATGTATCCTCGTGATTTCCAAATCCTCCTATCGACTTCTATCATGGCTATTCCAATCAAACCTACCGAACTTTGTCTTGGAGCCCCGAACCCTTTGACAGAAGCTATGCCTGACCTCACATAGCCCACCTTGTTACAATGAAACCTTCTGGAACCAACATACCTTATCTATCATAGAACTACAGTATCTGTGAAAATGACTCAAGGGACCCCCGCTCTCGCCACCATAAGTAGAAGTTTCCCTTTCCTCAATGGACTGAACCTTGATCCCCACCCTCATACACCCTTAAGCCTTGGCCCTCAACAACTCATGTACTCCCATACCCTCTGCAATACTCCTACCTCAGACACCGCATCCTATCCCATGCCAAGGCTTAACTATGTCCCTTTACCTTGCACCAATACCCACCACTGGACAAGCCAGAAGACCCCCTGCTGCTCCATAAACCACATCATTGTCACCTTGCTGCCATAACTATCAAACCTACAGATTGGCAATTGAACCCCATTGATATTACCATCTAAGGATAAGATCCGCCGATTGCCATTGACTATCACCGCAGGTGGTAGATCCTTCTCCCCTTCCCAACATGACAGCGATACCCATATTTATAACCTGATTGACCCTGGTCCATCAGTTTAAAGATCCCCATGCCCACCAAAGAGATTCTTTGGAAGTTCTTACCCCAAGGAAATTACCTCATGACTGCCGTCACAACTATTGATAAAAGTGCACTCTACTTGTTCTTGGTCACTAAAGCCCTCTGGGCCCTGTTGACATTGCATTTTTACTCTTGATAAAGACAACTGTCCACATCCTGTCGACAATCTCCCTTGAAAGGAAGAAGCCCCTCTACACCAACCCCAGACCTTTTCGACACTGCCATGGATTGAACAAGTAGTTCCCATTAGGCGCATGATATTTCCCCACCCATGGCCGCCAATTGTTTCCTTATCCCACCTTGCGCTGTTACTCTCTTAGTACCACTGCCTCAACACAATAAATAATTGGTTCATTGGAACCTTCCCTTAGTACTCAGTTCCCCTACCAGTGGCATGCCTTTCCAGGTTAACCCTAACAGGCGATACCCTCTATCCACCACGACCTCATAACAGCCCTGATCTCTGAATGATAACCACCCCAAACTGTCGGGGCAGCCCTCGCTACCGCTTGCAAAAGCAAAATACTGACCACTAGTGAAATTTTCGTCAGAAGTACTCCTCGCAGCATCAAGACCACTCCAAATAGGGAATTCACCTGTACTCACCAAGGTATATCTCTTCGGCAGTATACCCTTGTTTATACTTGAGAAAATGGCTGTGCCTACCGAAATATCACACTTCAGAAGTTCCCTTAACCACCCTGTATTATTCTATCAGGGAAGCCCTTGTTGTCATAGCCATATGACTGACCCTTTGTTCTATCGCTAACATTGACCAGTAAAACTTGTCTACCATCAGCATTAAACCCTTGGGAGTAACCTTGTCCACTGAAGCACTTAAAACCTTCAGAAGTAACCCATCATCCACTGATGAGACCCTCATCAGAAGAAACCTCCCCCACCAATGGTATCAACCCTTGACAGTAACCACCAATATACATCATCGGGAGTACCCTTGACCCACCACTGGCATTTGACCAGCGAAAGTAACTGTAACCACTGAGGAACCCCAAACCTTCAGCAGTTCCCCCTTTGACCATCATAGCTACCACCCGTGGAAGTAACCCTTGCCAGAAGCATTCGACTTCAGCAACACCCCGTCTACTGTGGGTATTACCCCTGGAAGTAACCCTTAATCCACCGAAGTGACAAACTCCAGCAGTTCTCATTGGCCGATGGAAGCAAATAGAAACCCTTTTTTGAAAAACCCTGATGTCCACCAAAGCACCGATCTTCAGAAGTTTTTCCTAATAACCATTACAGCCATCATCTGTGAAAGAACCCACCATCGGCACCTAACCCTTGGAAGTACTATATGTCCACTGAAGACTACAGCTCCCGACGGAACTCCTTGTTTATCAATGACATTTGATCCTTGTCCACACCATTATCCCAATAGCGACCCCTAGATTTCCCATAGCATCCATTGTAGCCATAACCTGCAAAAGTAACCCCAGTCCACCATGGTCATCTAGTCAAAGAGGCCCTCGCAACCCCTCCAAGTATCTCGCCCAGCACCTTGTTGAATCCTACTCAAACCTTGTTGTGTCCTAAGTAACCTCGGTTGCTTAGTTTAAAGACTTTCTTGGTCAACTTACGAACGTAAGCAATGTCTCACCTGAAGCTCTGACTTCAGCATTCACTAGGCTCATTGACACTCTCATGTTCGATGCATATACGATCATTGGAATTGTCACTTCAGCGGCAGGAGATTACCTCCTAGACACAATCCTTGTCATCCACGTCATCTCTCTTAATGGAGACCTGAACCAAGAAGCCACCCCCTTAAGGGAAGCCTACGTTCTCTAGTATACGTCTCCCAACATAACAATCCCTTGCCATCAACCTGGTTTCCTTGAACGGAAAACATGAACACCAAAACCACCCTTATAAGGGGAGCCTACGCCATCCTCTCTATGTCCCCTTAGCCTGCACGGGGATCATCATGACAAACCTAGGACTCACCCTCGTCACCTCAACCACGATGTTGCCCTACATAGCACAAACTAGCGCACTTTTACAACCCCTATCAGCAGACACTACCATCCTAGTCATTCTAGTCCTGCTGCTGGGAAGCAGAAGAAGAACTTGAGTTCTCCCGTCCACCCAGAACACGTAGTTGACCAGAACCCCCTGGCACCCCCACCTCACACTTCCCCACCAATCAATGCCTGTTGACACCATTTTCTCTTGGTTGTGGCCAACCTAAGTCCTACAAAGGGGGTAATTCCATGAATTTCTTGCCCCACTAAGAAAATCCTTGTTGCAGAAGGGATCACAACCCTTTTCCACTTCAAACCTTGTAAAACCCACTATCACCCTATCAAAAGCAGTCCATAAAATGGAACTCCATAGAAACTACCAGACCTTCTAGAAGGAAAGGAAGAAACACAGATCTTACATCACAGAAAGGAAGTCCGCAGCAGTCCTTATCTTATTGAAGCCGTGATAAGGACTCCAAATACAAGAAAATAACCCCGAGTAGTCATAAAACTCATCCCTCCTCTTGAAAGAAATTCCCATGACCTGGCACCTCCGTCCTCATACCATCACCCTTAAACCTTGCATCCCCTGCCACTACCCATATCCTCGTCATCGCATTCTCACCCATTGCTCACCAAACTTGCCCACCGTGGAGCAAATCCTTGGAGCCCTCTTCGTCTTTGCCACTACCCTCTGTATTCCCCTCATGACCAACGATATACTCTTCCTAATCACTGCCTACCTGGTCCTGATCATTGAGGTCACTATACACTGGACATAATAACTCCAACCCCTTGCTCCCTACCCTGTCACGGTCACCACAACCCTCCCCTGTGATTGCCACCACCATTGGAGTACATAACCATGCCTCGAGATAGAACTTGGCATCATCAAACTCATCTAACAACACCTCCTGCCAATTTCTCTGTCACACCCCTGCAGAACAACACCCGACTCTTGTTCAACTCCTAAGGACATATCACACAGTCCACCTTTCCTCCCAGTCACAGGAAATTGAACAAGAAACAGACCATGTAGCCTTCTGCGAGTATATGGATTGGACAATCCGTCGAACCATAAGACGGTTTAGTATCAAAGAACACGTTTGTATAGTCACAGATCAACAAGCCAAACCCAGTACTATTCCACTCCCTGATGACCATATATCTGGGGAACTCTTTATTCCCGAACCCTCGACACTCTGGCACGAGTATAATCTACAGGTCCTTGAATCAACACCACCTCTACCTCTGGAACACTCACTATTGTTCACCCCAGACTCTGAACCACCCTCATCTCATTCCCTCCTAAATAAGAGCACCCTATCCTTAGATCAAGCATCTGAAACAATGCTTGAATCCCTCTCTCCCCAACGACACTATGTGTTAGAAGTTCTCGAAATACCCATTGTCACCAAGAGGGACCCCTCATTGTCCTATCTCCCCATGACCCCTTAGGATCACACTCGCTTATCACACACCCATCCGTAATAACTGTAAACTACCACTGGGAGGCCCCATAACATCCTCCCCTATTCTGAACAGACCTCTTTTTCCCACCAAGATTCCCTTGGTGACCCCACCCCTTCCTAGCTCCAGACCCTGGTAGACCCAGTCACCGTTGTCTTTGTTGCCTCTTCAGGCATCCACTTTCCCTTTGAAACCTATGACGAAGAAATTTCTCTCATCCATCTGAAAAGACACATAAACTAAACCCGAGACACTTCTGAAGGGAGCTCTTTCAGCCTTGATCTTTGAAGTAAATGAAATCCATTATTGCCTAACAGCAAAATCCTTCAACATGAAACCCTCTCTCCTAACCGAAAACCTCTGGATAATCCTTCCTGGTCCAATGACTTGTACCTATCACCACCCTATATCCAGATTGACAAAGAACACTTTGTCTGCAATGACGGTAAACTACTCCAAGATGTCCCCGATATTATTAACCCCGAGAGCATAATCCTATTTCTTACATAGCAATAGGAGGACTACCCCAGATTTCCCCACGCTATTCACAATCCAGGTTTACACCTACCCTGTCCACAACAACAAGAAAAACTACCCTAGGAAGCAATCCCTCACTTTCTGTAAAAAGAACCCGTATTTATTCCCTTCATGCCTGCCTTGACATCGGGACCCTCCTATATGCTCAAAAGAAACCTACCACTGATCCACCCCAGTCTTCTTGAGTGTGCAAGTAGAGCAGACCCGCTCCTCCACTGAAACCCACAACCTCACTACCCCCCAAAGGGGTAATCTTGGCCCAAACCATGCCTGACCTTGATAGGCAGTCTAAGGTTGAACACCTTGATGTTCAAACAACCCCGTCGATGTCTATCCCAACAACCATTACATCCCTCCCATCCTTGTTCCACTGTCACCATGACAGACCTCCTAATAGGCTACCCCTAGCTGATCTTGCACACACATATCCATATATGCATAACCTCATCCATGCCTGTGGCCTTCGACAGGGGCCATCCTGCTCTTACCATGTAAACCTTGCAAACTAAAGGACCATCATTGTTCAACAACTTTAGCTCATCATCTCTCCTCCTCACAATGGTCATTACCCCATTCCCAGACCTTACAAGGAAGTTGTACTTGGGTTTCTTGTGATGGAGAAACCTGTTCAGTCCCTCAGAAAAGGTCGCAATCTTTAATCTGGCATCGTACTGATGCACCACACAAACTGGTTGCAAGGTCCCCAAATGTGGAACCCTAAACATGATTTACAAGGATCTATAGAAAGGTTTCATCAGCAATTCAACCCTTACAAAGGGGGTATTGTTATGATTCGTCTCATTTCTTCACCTAGACATCTCACCGTCTTATCTCACTCTTATCTCTCGGACTTCTCTCGTCTCACCTCACATCCCAGCTCTCATCCAGGTTCAGCTCATCTTTGGCCATCGCTACTTCATCCCGCTCTTGTTTCTTGGACCCCTCTCTCTCCAAGTCTCAGTCTTGTGTTCCATATCTCTTATCTCTGTTTCTTTAACATTGTCTTCTCACTCCCATATCTTGACTTCTTGGTTCCTCAGCTCTCCGAGTCTTTATCATAACTCTTGACTTCTCGAACTCTGTTCCATTCTGCATTTCATATCTCGTCTTCTTGATGTCTCGTCTTCTCGTCTTGTTGCCAATATCTCTTTGTTATCTTGTTCCAATGGCTCTCTGTCTATTTGTCCTCTTGATTCTTCTATTCCGTATGGCATATGACTAATCTGCATAGACCTGCCCTTATCCTATCACTGGTCACTATTTAAACCCTTTGAGTAGCTTCCATAGTTCCCCACGCTAGTTCTCTTCAATCCACTAGCTCCTACCTTGTACCTCGCCTTTAGCTCACTTGTCACAATCAATACTGTGAATAACCCATAACCTTTGGCCATGCCATAGCCTTCTTGTGTCTTGATTCTCTCTTTCTCCCTCAGTGCTTAGCATCCCAAGCCCCTCAGTTCCTACCCCAGATCCTTGCAGTGTCCTAAGGCATTCATACCCTTAGTCTAAAGACTTCCTTGGATATCTCAAGGAACAAGGCAACCTCTCTATGGACCACCAACGTATCTCTCATTGGAAGTACCCTTAACCTACAACTATCGTTGATAAAGCCATCAGTACGTGTATTGGTGAGTAAATCTCTATCCTCAAGCCTCCTCGTCTTTGGGGTTAGTGTATGCCTCACAGCATAACACCAGCTCACCCTATCAAAATATGGACATCAGTGAGAGCTTTGATAGCAAAAATCAAGTAGTTGACATACCACTTGGGTGGTGAAGGAATCAGTTATACCAAACATGTGGATCATTCTAACATAGTCCCCAAGGGCATGAAACTTGTAGGTGTTGAGATTGAACTCCTTTGGGAGTGGGGCTGAATGTGGTTCTTTCTTTTGACAACCAGTGTTGTGCTCTGTCATTTCCCTTCTCTGCTGTCAAGCAGCTTTTATGGATAGCTCCTATGTATGAAAGGTAGCACAAATGTCTGCTTGAAAGTGATGTAGCTTGCCAATGCTTTCCACTCCCCCTGGAGCTCGACACTCAGGGGCTTGCTTGTTCATTGCACAGGTTTGTGTTGGAATGCACAAGCATGCATGCTGCTGATCACATACCAATCCATTGCTCAAACCATATTGTGTAGTTCTGGACGATGTACCACATGATGCACACACAGCCCGACGTCTCAGATTACTTACATGCTCTCTCAGATATGATACATTCTGTTTCTATTCAGTTGTCCCTACATTCTTTGTTTACCCCATTAGTTAGTTAGTTTGTACCTACAAGTACTTAACTGCCCTGTTTGCAGTTGTCACCTCAGTCCGTCTGCCTCGCAAACAACTGAGGTGAGCATCTCCACATAGATCGTTCTGAACTTATACTTACCCATATATAGCACTCTTGTTTAGGTGAATATCAGTCAGTCCATCTGCCCCACAAACAACTGAGCACTCTTGTTTAGCCTTATAGTTTGTCAGGCAGCTTGGGTGGTGTTGGGGAGTCCTCAGGTATGTTGTTGGTGTTTGTTTCATCATGCTGATTGTATTTATAGGCCAACTTTTTGGCTTTTGGCCTGGCTTGAACTTTTGCCAGGCCAAAGCCAGGGGCTTTCAGGCCAAGCCAAGCCAGAACATCACTACCTACAGTACTGACTATATACAGTACTTATATTGAATAATAAGTACTGCAGATAAGTCAGTACTAGAGTAGATAGGTAAATGAGGATCTCACCTCAGTGGTTGGGAAACCAGCTGAGGTGTCTAACTACAAGACATGAGAAAATGTACTCCATGATTAAGTAATCAGGTGGCTGTACTATTGCACACCGTTTGTAAACTCCAACAACTTATTATTCAATAGGTAAGCTCAGCTGGTTTCCCAACCACTGAGTACTTATTATTCAATACTGTGATCACCAATTGCACTTAGTATGTTGACGACAGATCCTGTTGGAGATCCAGCCCTTCGTGTAGATACCACTAGCTTTTACTTACCACTTTTCCTACATTTCCTTTCACGGTACCGCGCTGCCCACACACCTCGCTCCACTCCAAGTCGCTACACCTCTTTCCCTCCAGTCACATACTCACTACGACTGGAGGTAAGCCACTCATTCATTCTACTCCATTCCTTTACTTATGTAGGTAGCCTTACTCATTCCTTAGGTATCTACCTACAATCTCGTACTCACTACGACTGGAGCCTTACCCATTCCTTAGGCAGTCGCCTTCCGGTCATTCCAACAGATCCTTGATCAAAAGGGGACATGAAATAAAGTGCATTGTTTTGCTTCCCTAGACTAATTAAATCAAAGCATATTCATCTATTTACTTTCCTGTTGTGGTGCCCACTTCAGAGACTAGAGCCGGGTCATTCTAAGTGCTTCCCTCTGGAATCCAGGGTATCCGCTCTCGATTTCTTCCATGATCTCTCGCTTGTAAGTCGAGAGACCCCCGAGGTAATTGGGTTCTCTGCGTTTCCTCCCGGGGATGTCGCCACCATTATTCCCACTCTTGACCAGTGGAAAGAGCGTAGCATCTGAGAGCGCGTCGATGTGCCGCCTGTAGCTGAGCGCAGCGTGAGAGGTAGGCGTGAACTTGGTAATGCCATGTTGGCGAAGATAGTTTATCGTTTGAACGATCCAGGAGCCTTGAACTTCTATGCATGCCGGTATATTGGAAGGCGCGGGCCCCTGGGGACCATGTGCAAAGTAGAGGTTTGGGAAATTGTCGATGGTCATTCCGAGGCTTTCAATGGAACATCAGATTACGGATGTTTGCGTGAGGACAGAGTCCAAGAACTTACTAAGTGATCGTGCCGTCTCGCCAGTGGTCCTGGATCGTCTCACCGCTCATCCCACGTATATCCACACCGAGGAACGCGCCAGCGTGGGTCTCAAAACCTATACAAGTCCGATTCAACCATGAATACATTGGTGAGTGACTACCCCTCGCACCAGTAGCAAGAATAAGGCAATCAAGCTCGTGCTCCTTGTCAGTCGTTTTCACACCCGTTGGCGTGATTTCAAGGATGGGAGTCACGTTAACATCAACAATATCAACGTTACCCTGACTGAGGACCTCATAGAAAGATTGCTCTTGACATGGACGCTTGCAACCATACGGGTGGGGTGGCTCTGCGGGCGCCAATAACTCCCGTTTCTTGGGGTCCTTAATCCTCTCGCTGACTTTCTTCCTCCAGAATGCATACGTAGCGTTGTTGCTGTCCCTGTCACAAAGAAGGTCCTGATAATTGGCCACTATGGCGAACCGTGAGCTCTCAGTGGCTGAGGTTGATGCATCAACCGCAAATAACTTACACCAGAATTGGATACCTCCACGCTTCCACAATGCTTGGTACGTTGCCTGTCTTTCTTCTTCACTGTCTTGCTTCATCGGACATGGAACCCAGTCATAGAGGAGTCCGCAGGAAGTGGTAGGGAGCTTTCGGTATATCTCCTCATATATTGGCTTGAAGTGGCCCTGGACCTGCTCGCTGACGCGATATTGGACCATAGGGATGGCAAAGTTCGGGGTTCGTTGGAATACAGTGAGATGCTCGACCTGATTCACGATTAGTGAATTAACGCGACGACTGGCCAGTGGATGCGTACATGCGGCCCGATTTCTTGAATTACTTGTACTCCACTGGCTCCCGTCCCGATGACTCCGACACGTTTCCCAATCGTTTCGATCCCTTCCTTTGGCCAGCGTGCTGTATGACTCCATGTCCCCTGGAATTTTTCCAGACCCTTGAACGTTGGAGTGTTCGTCTTGGATGCAAATCCCTAGAACAGCGTTGAATGGTGTGAGACGAAGGTAACGGTATTCTCAACCCCACCATGCACATGATCAGATAACGCGTTGCAGCCTTATATACGCCATCCTTGCCGTCAGCCGTGACGTGCCAAATGTGCGACTGGTCGTCCCAGTATGCCCCCGTTACGCGTGCGTTGAACCGACAATCCTTGCGAAGACCGAGCTTGTTGTCAACGTAGGCGAAATAACTGATGGTCGATCAAATGCACGTGAGTACAATACCACGGAGCGAGAACGCGCTCGTTGACGTACGCTTGCATCTCCTTCCATCCAGGAAACCTCTCGTTCCATGTCCACCCCTTCCAGAGATCGGGGCGAGAGAACTCGTAGACGGGAATTTCGTTGTCTGTGTGGGCGCCAGGGTACGTGTTCCGGTACCAAGCGCCACCAAAGTCGGGCTCCGCTTCGATCAGCTTGCATCTCAATCCTGCGTCACGCAGGTGCATGAGATGATAGATGCCTCCGAAGCCTCCGCCGACGATGATCGCGTCGTATGATTCCTCAGTCATGCCAATCTATGGTAATAGTGATGTCGTGTGTTGTGTGGGGATTTCTGGTGAATGATCGTGATTGTACTCACCGTCTTTTATCACTCCCTCCACATAAACACTCACCGGTATCTAACTCGCATTCCGGAGACACCGACTGCGTTGGCTTCCGGAGCAATTCGTGGTTTGCGATGCCGGCGGGAATGTTTCATCAGAACACCTGCCAGTGGCTTCAGGTAAGCGCCCTCCATGTCATAATGCGAAAATGCTCACCGGTATTCGGCACGTTCTACTTACATTCCGGGAACACTGTCTTGGATGGTTTCGAAGCTATCCGCTGTTTGCGATGCAGACGTGAACATAGAAGGGATAATCTGCGTGGGCAGGGTGGATTTCCACCGAGCGGTGTAG
>JBBPOB010000662.1:0-14174 GCA_038091275.1 Tylopilus subfusipes | reverse complement strand
CCCCAACGACATTCTGGAGACGTTGAGGGTCAGCATTGCGAACGAAGCCGCGATGGTATGTGGGACGGACTGGGCCGAGTCGGGTGGGCAGTTCATTTTCTCTGATAGGTAAGATCGTGTGACCGGCCGCGAACGCAAGGATCTTAGCATTCCTCTCGCTTTTCAGGTGGCGTACTCGAGATATCCGTGGCGATCAATTCCGTCAATCCAAATCTTCATCTAAGCCTGACGCTGTACCCCCTCGAGACAAGAAAGGAGCCGCCCGATTCACTCAACACCTCCCCTTTCAAGTTTTCTGCTGCGAAGCTGGCACGCATATCGTTGATCCTGCTCAATCCTACTACAAGGGTTTGAGGTATCGCTATGGCTTGGACTTTCACAATTCGTCCTCCTCCTCAGACGCCCCACCTCAACGCTCCCCAGATGCACCTTGTCTGGATAGCACTCAAGCATGGTTCTGCAGGGACCTTTGGGTTACCAAAGCACTGGAGGGCGTTCGAGACGACGAAGGGTCCGACCCTACTTTCCGCTACATAGCACCAGGGACTCGGGCCAATCATCATCGCCGGCAGGTACCTGAAACCCCCGTGGATCCCGATGCCAATGCAGGATCAGATTTCGATGCCATGCCAGACTCTGAGCTTCCTCTCGAGGAGCCTCCAGCTACTCGACTAGCTGTACCAAACTCGGCGTACACACCAGCTCGTATCTTGGTTAATCCACGGTGCGTCACAACGTACGCGGGCGTCAGCCATTCTCGACTGGCGTTAGACCTATTTGGCACTGGCGACGACGACGGATCACAGGGTAATGCGACCAAGAACGTGCTCGACGATTGGGAAGGCGCACCCGAGAGTTTCGTCTGTCAAGAACAACGGTATGCTTTTTCTCGCACCATACATCCCAGGACACCCACAACTTACCTATTCATTCATAGTCAAACCGGTGGTCGGATCGCCGCGAAAACACAACGTCTGCTGGGCTTTTCCATTCATGATGAACTAGCTTCGAGAACCCTCTAACTAGACAGCACTCAAATGTAAACTACTAGATGGAATGGATCATCATCATACTCTTCTCTTCTTGCCAAACCCTTTGAAAGCTACGCCGTCGTCCGAATCATCGTCAACAATGATATGTCGTCGTTTACTCGCCCTTGTGGGCAAGTTGGGCACAGAATCTGTCTTTCCTGCTTTGGCCTTCTGTACAGCCCTTTGTTGAGAGTCTGCGTCCGGCATCGACTCTTCCTCGTCCGAATTCAAGAACAACTTCTTGGCCACTGCACTCCCCTTTGATTGCGGGGCTTTACGAGTCGCCTTCTTAGTTGTCTTGACGGGCGGAACATCAGAGTCAGCACCATCTGATTCTAAAACAGTCTGAGCATGCCGCTTCTGAGTGCCCGTTGTTTGGGTAGGAGCAAAGGTTTCTTGATCGATTGATGCGACGTTATCCTTCCAGTAACCTTGTTGTACAATAAGGGAAGCCGTGGGTCGAGAAAGCGTCCCAAACATACCTGAGCCCACGCCGTAATCGTGTTCGGCTTTAGCCACGAGCTCGATAGGAGCACGAGACGAAGGGGTTGGTGTCTAAGGAGCCGTTCAAGAGACAATCACAACCAACGTCAACGGCACATACCTTCTTAAACTTTTTGAAATTTGGCAGACCATCATAGGTACGCGTCGCAGCAACACGACCAGAAGTCCGGGGAAGGACATCCAAATCGATCACCACCATGAAGTTCCCCCTCAAGCCCCTTGCCTCGCTGTCAAAGTCTCCGAGAACCTCCCATGCCTGCTCCTCTTCCTCACGACGTATATCCGGCTTTGAAATACGAAGGTTATTGAATTCTCGATCAAATTCGCCCTCGGCCGATGTCTTCTTCCCTTTTCTCCATGCAACGGCGGTCAGGAAAGCTGGATCAGTGTCCATCTCATGACTCTGCACAGTTTTAGACTTGGTCCGTTTCGATGGTGGTTTACGACTCGTTCCAGGGTCCTGCGTAGCATCCACAGGTGGCTCTTGGGCTGCTTCCAGTAAAGGAGATTTCCGACGAGAACGAGGCAATGCGGGTGCAGGTGGCCGAAGTTGCGAATGACCACTCTCCTCCTCTTCCTCAGCCACTGCCTCAAGCGTTCGTGGAGGGGCAACTATTTGAGAATGCAGTGGCCGCGAGTCGCTTTGCGTGAGGCTCTCTCCACCCTGAGTCACGCCAACAGAATCCCTGATCGCGATGTCATATGCATCTTGGATACCACCTGAACCAACGATCATCTTGTCCGGGTCGCTTGCATCGAAAAGCGCCTTGAATTTCTTTAGCGGAGGTTCCTGGCTCCGCTCGTTTTCTGCAACGGGTTCCTTGACTGCAGGTGTTTCTGGTGCAGGCGTTCGTCGCTTCAACTTGGACGACCGTGTCATCTCAGGGAGCTATCATGACGTTCAAAATTCGTCTGTGCTAGCAGATGGACTAAACGTACTGGAGGAAGGGTGTATCCCAAATTTTCTGCCAGAGTCTCCTCCTTGGCGTCGGATACGACAGGTTCCTCCGCACGACTCGTCGTCGAAGGGGGCCTAGCACGACGAATGAGAGTCTGAACGAGGTCAGGTCGGGCGACAAGTCAGGGCGTAATACATCCCGCATACCTTGCTGGGCGGCGGAGGAATAGACAAGCCATACAACATGGGAGGAGGTGAAGGTGAGGGAGATTTGCGATGAACATCGTTTGTCTCCGTAGAAGCCTTTTCTGGTGCAGCAGGCGGCGACGGCTCATTTGGATGAGTATTCGGAACAAAATCTGGGAGAGGGGATTCGCTCTCAGCCGAAACACCTAGAACAAGAGTCAGAACGAACTGAGACAAGGCGCAGAGCAAACCACCTTGACTCGCGGGGCCCTCTTTGATTAGTGAGGCATCAGCATGGATCACGGCATTCATCAGGGTGTCCGCGTTGATGAGCGGCAACGATAGGCTGCATTTCGAAATGAGTACCCAACCATGTTGGTGCAAGAAAACACATCTACCTTTGAACCTCGGCGATCATTTCCCGCCACCTGTCCGCACCAACGGTAGCTTGCACTATGTGCTCCCTAGCAACGACCGCAACCTTCAAAACACCCTCGTCCACTCTCCTTTTCGCCTTGCCCAGCATCTGTCTCCACTTTGCTTCCCCATTCGCCAGGGGGAAACACTCGTACTCGCCCTCGCCACGAATGATCAACTCCCTTGTATCGCCATCGACCTGTCCTTCCGCGTCACTCAGTAGCACGAACCGATACCCCTTTAGGAGATGCAGTCTCTCCTCGTTCGGATCCCAGAACTTGAAAGACTTGAGTGACGTCGGTAGCGAAGGAGAGAAGATTGGTCTGTACTTGCTCTCCGGGGGAGGGGTGAAGGACTGTTCCAGAGGTGTCAGCTTGAAGGGATGACTATCGTCAGACGTAGTCCCTAAGCGAACGAGTTCTTGTATCCATTCCACTTTCACGAGCTGAGTCGCCGATAGTAAGGACGTAGCCAACGGGACCGTAAGTTCGTACTTGGGAGTGAGGTGGTGTGTCGCGAGCGAGCTCGGAGAGGTTATCAGGCTTATACCTGCGGTCGCCGCTATAACTCTAGAGCACATGGCATCATGTAGAATGCTCACCTAACGCGGCGCAATCTTCGCTTGATATAGATGGTGGAGACCGCGCAGGAGGGAGGAAACACGCTACACGTCGCCAGTGAACCCTACCCATTCGATCAGAAATATAGAACGCTATTCACGGGGACAGAACTCACTCGACTGATATCCCCGTCACAATAGTGATGTTATCCCCAGATTTGAGTTCGTGCGAAGAAGAGGGATTGACAAGTAAGGTTTGATCGTCCCGGTTAATCGACATTGGTTTATCCTTGGCATTGTATATCTCCAGCGTAGGGACGAACGACGGGTTTTCCTGCAGAACATGCACGGTTACACAGAGCATCACTCCTTTCGCTGCCTGGGATACCCACCACGTCGTCTTGTGTACAAGGGCCCACCGTGAACTCGCAATGGTCGCGAGATATCTTCTTGCTGTTTATTACCAGTGGTTTTTCCTTACGACCAAGGGTGATCTTGCGACCAATCTTCAACAGCTTCGTCTCTGAGACCAAATGATTGACGAGAGCGAGAAATGCACGGCCGAACACACTCACTGGTAGCGTTGACATCCCCGGAGTCAAAGGGCCCGGTTAGTAGCCACATGAGTTCTGAACAACAGAGGAGACCGCTAATCCTCTGCCAGTTGGACAGTCTGATATGAATCAGAGTACTGGTGCTTCGGAGACGAAGACAGCGCGACTCGAGACGCGGTCGATATTGATGCGCACGTGACGAGTAAGAAGCTGACTAAGCTAATTTAGCCCCTATCATACTGCCCTTAAGTGCGAATGTGTGGGCGTTACATCTGATCTACTGTTCTCTAAGAAATAACGAAACTGCCGAATAGTGCCACGATAATACGTTACAGAGCATTGAGAAATCGATGCCAAAAGAAAGTCCATGCCTGCGTAATTAAGTTTCGACGATGTAACAACCCTTAGTTCATGACTCCATCGGATACGGATGACCAGACGACCCTGTGGGATCACCATTAGAGTCCTCGGACCAGTGTATGGCTGCAGCCATTCAAATGGAGAACGATACGTGCCTTGTGCACCCCCACTCTGGGTGGGAGATCTGCAAGTCGTCTGCACCGCCGCGGGATAATACCCGGGGTAGGTGTATGTCATCGAATATGGAACCTGCTGGGGCGGCGCTTGGCACATCTGATAGGGCCAAGACCCGGATGTGTGCATCACCGAAGCAGGCTGATAATGATAAGCAGGCATGTACATGGACGGAGGTGCAGGTGGGGACGCTGAAGTGGAGGAACCAGAGGAAGCCGATACCGCGGACGGGAAAGTCGCAACGTGAAGCGTAGGGACTGCATCCTGGTGCCGCTGAGGTGCCGCTGCGTGATGCACAGCTGAAGGAAGATCAGATGTTGCACAAAACAACACAAGGATCACGCTCACGTTCCGGCGCAGGCTCAGATGGTTTTTGCATGACAGTCTGGCCATCAGTCTGACCAAACACGACGCTGCCCCACTTGAACTCTCGTTTGATACCTCTGTCCCAAAGCACCTCGATGGATTTGTTCTCCTCGATAACGCGGAGCAGCGAGACTTCGAAAACTCCGGCGCTCACGCGAATCTTGATTCGAGACATTGATGGAAGCGCAAGCAGCTCGTTTCGAATCTTGTCCTGCTTGTTCGCCTTCTTCGCAGCTGCGACGGCCTAGCGACAGGATAAATAAAGGAAAAATCAAACTGTGTTTCCAAATGCTCACTGGGTTGTGTTGGTTGCATAGTACTTGCACCTCGTTCTTCTTGATAGTTTTCAGCACCTGAGGTTCCGCATCCAGAGTGGGCTGTGCAACTTGGTCTATGAACTGCCCGGGTGTCGCTGCAGGTTGCGAAGGCACTCCGAATGCGTGAGGTACATGAGAGGAAGCCAGTTGCATATCAACCAGAATCACTTCCTTCTCCACCTCGCGCAAGACAGTGTAGGAAATGCCGTTTTGTCCTTCCCTCGCACAGGACACGTGGAATGACTTGGTACACTTTCCCTTGGTGCACTGGATAGGGGCGCCATGCGCCTTTTGTCGTCCCTTGGTACAAGCAGAACATTTCTGAAGCACTTGATTAAAACGAATCTGAGCAGGGAGATGATACCCTACCAAGTTCCATCTGTCTTTCACGATGGCATCCACCCCGAATACTCTTGACTCTCGAAGACGCAACCCATCAGGAAGGATCTCTTCAGACTCCACTACATCGACCCATGTCTCGGGCACCACCTTTGCGCACTCTTCGTGCGCCATCCATCTCGTGGCGTCGTAGATAGATGACAATGATTCCGGTAGTTCTCTCTTTCCTATGGGTGGGTCCTGAACGCGCAAAAGATCATCACGCGACATGGATACGCATAGGCAGCAAGGATACGCTTCTGGTTCTGGAGGTTTGGGTCCGAGTTTAAGCGTCACTTTGGAAGGTGAGGCAGGTGTAGACGGTGCGGGTTCGGCTGTCGGCTTTGGTCGTTTTCGCTTTGGCGCGCCATCGACTCCTTCAGCCTTTCTCTTCGATGATGGTGGTGGCTGAACAAGCGGATTAACCATCTCTACCTCACGATCATGCATTTCACGCAGAAGTTGATCGACATCTATGCGAACGCTGACGAATCCTTAGACTAGGCGTCACGGGAGATAGAGAAGAAATACCTGTCTGGAACGCATCGACATGCCTTTGCCCTGCGACCAAGTTCGATCCAGCTCTCTAAAGCAAAGTTGACGCTCTCTGCACAATTGAATCCGAGGTTGAACCCGGCATGATAACCACGGGGATAGGTGATGATGAACTCGTGTTCCCGCTGAACGACAAAGTTTGGTCGGCACGAAGACTGGGCTAGTAACGTTGGCGATGCGAGAAATGATTTATGTCGCAAAAATTGAGGGCACTGGGACGTGTCCTTGGGGAAATAGCCTGTCCCACCAATGTCAGGAACTCGACAAAGGATGAATGACAAAGACCGCACTCTTCATTGTTGCCTCGAGAGCGGCAGCTCGTCCCTGGGGCACCGCATACCAGAATTTTGGGGCGCCGAAATGAATGAAATTGATGCTGAAAAGATCCATGTCCTCGACGTGCCAGGCAAACGTAGCTCTCCACATCCCAAAGTACAGGTAAGGCAAGTTCACGCCGGGAAGGCCGTTCGCAGAGGAGGGCAGGAGGCGAGAGAGGAAGGAGGGGAGATGGGCGACATTCCAAACTTTCGTCTCGTCAGTGTAGAGTGAACCTTGGGCAAAAGATTCAGTCGCGTATTGGTCGAATCCGAGTGAAACGCACCTTGCGAATCTGCGCCATACCAGGGAGCGCGTCCAAAACCACAGTTCCTCCAGTACTGGCGCTCGAGCTTTTGGCAAAACTCGGTCGTGTAGTCTTCGGGAGTGGTGCCTGGGGGTAACCAGTCTTTGTTGGGGTCGAACACTTGCATGAAGGCAGCATCCTTGGCGGCGCGCGCGGCCAGTTGAGCTTCACGTTGCTTATAGGTCTGCGATCGTTTGGCTTTTTGTTTTGGCTTTTCCTCTGTTTTGTCGGCATCATCGTCAGCAAACTGGTCAGCGTCGTCTTCTGCGGCAGCATCATCGGCGCCGTTTTCCGAAGGGATTGTCAACGGCTGATCGGCATCAGCGGTTGGTGTACCAGGATTTCCAACGCTTGTAGGGGGAGACATGTACTGGTCGCTGGGCTCGTTGACAAGCATGTCCGTCGACAATTCGCCCTGCTCTTCTTTCACTGATGAGTCCTCTGGCTCGACGGACTCTAGTTTGTGGCTGGGAACGCTTGGACGAGCTCTTCTTGCTGGTCTTGGACCGGTGCGCGTGCTCCGAGCATGTAGACCGACGTCATCGACGCCAGGTGCGCGGAACTCTTCTTTATTGCAGAGCTCGGCCCACTCGCGAACGCTCATGACCCTACGCTTTTCCATGTTTTCCTGGCGGAATAGACCGCCACGACCGGCCATGTGTTGTTCGATTGGGGATCTAATCTTGACCTTTGCGAGTTGATCATTGATTGGAGGCAGCGCGTCGAGCCTAGGGAGGATGAGGACATTGGACACGCCGTGGGAACGGTACTCACCATTCTTTTGGAGGGATGACCTTGACGATGCCGCTTTTGAGTCCCCAGCACTCGATCCTTGTCATGTAGCCCTCGAAGTCTGCAAACTCGTCCATGGTGGGTTTGAACACGGGTATGCCGCGGTGTGCGAGGGGGTCGTCGTCGGGTTCGAGCCATGTGCGTGCATCGGAATTTGGAGAGGGAGGGAGATGGGCGCCTTCTGAGCCGAAAAAGTGGTCAGGCTGTACGGTGATTGCAGGGGCGGGAGGGGTGACGGATCTGGGTAGGGTGAGGGTGAGGGAAGACGTGCGGCTGTTGGACATTGCGGGCGAGCTGTTCTCGGACAGGAGAATGACGGCGCTGTCGACGAGAACGATGAGCGAGGATCTGTCGCCGTCGCTGTCGTCGTCGGTGGAGACGAGCGTGCGATAAGTATGGCAAGGATTCCCTCCTGTCGAGTCGCGTCGGCCGGGTATTTTCATTCGGCAATTTCCGGTTGATTATGTAATTGCGCCGTCCACTGTCGCCGGTACTACCAAGTTGCTAGTTCAACTAGCAGTACGACGCCAGCAATGTCGCCGGTACCGCATCTGATGACGATGGCGGACCTGACTGGCCCGCAGATCATGCGGATGGTCGGCCACGCACATGCTCTCAAGCAGATCTCTCTTCCCTGGCTCGCCCCGCAGTCCCGGAACCACAAAAGCGCGCGTCTGCGTATGCCCCCACAGTCGCTCTTCAACAAGTCCATCGCCCTCGTCTTCTCGAAACGCAGCACCCGCACGCGCGTCTCCGCAGAGACAGCCGCCGTCTTGCTCGGTGGACGCGCCCTCTTCCTCGGTCGCGAGGACATCCAGCTCGGCGTGAACGAGTCACCTCGGGACACGGCCCGCGTTCTCGGTGGTATGTGTCAGGGCGTCTTCGCCCGCGTCGGCGAACACGAGGAAATCGAGGTACTTACGCTTCACCGATTCGCGTTCGTTCCCGTACAAACGTCTCCGCAGGAACTCGCAAAGTATTCGCCCGTCCCCGTGCTCAACGCTCTGTCTTCCCTCTGGCATCCCACTCAAACCCTTGCAGACGTTCTCACCCTGCACGAACACGCTCACCTCTTCGATCCGACACAAATTCCCAGCCCTCTTCAAAACAAGCCACTCCCCTCCCTCCGTCCTCTCACAGTCGCCTACGTCGGTGACTCGGCCAACGTTCTCCACGACATGCTCGTCACATACCCACGTCTTGGCCACAAGCTCCGCGTCGCATCTCCACCGCAACCCGCGTACCAATGTCCCAAGGCCGTCTGGGATCGAGTCACGGAGTTAGGGTGCGACAAAGACATCTGGTGGGGAAGCGACCCTCGCGAAGCCGTCAAGGGTGCAGATGTCGTTGTCACTGACACTTGGTGAGAAACAAAACCCACTCGCGTTCCCTTGGGTCACCGATCGTCGCCTCCGCAGGATATCCATGGGGCAAGAGGCAGAAAAGGAACAGCGTCTCAAAGACTTTGCCGGCTACCAGGTCACGGAAGCACTTTGTCGCGAAGGCGGTGCCAACCCCAATTGGAAGTTCCTCCATTGCTTGCCTCGGAAAAAGGACGAAGTCGACGACGAGGTGTGTTCCAGGCGACGTACCGGCCTCTCGTGACTGACCGTGCTCTAGGTATTCTATGGCCCACGATCCTTGGCCTTTCCTGAAGCGGACAACCGAAAATGGACCATCATGGCCGCGTTCGAGTACGTCTTTCCAAGTATCCTGCGTTCGCCTCTCATCGTCCGTTGCAGTCTCCTGTTTGGCAAATGGGATCTGACTGGCGAGGCGGACAAGACGTCCCGGTGAAAAAGCTCGTACTGTACGGTACTCGGTGTATGTACTAGTAGAACGATATGCACAGCCACTAGTTGTAAGGTTCGCCTAGGACCACGACAGGCTGGGGATGGCCTCGCAAGCTGCCACCGCTGCGATCGTCGACGCGGCGGTTATGAAGATTCTGCACGCCCACAGCTTCGCTCGAACGTCTGCCCAAGCGATGTCCGTTGTCTCCAACCTGTTGACCAGGTATCTCGTCCTCCTCGCGTCCGCTTGTGGACAGTTCTCCGAACTCGCAGGGCGATCCACCCTGTCCGTTCACGACTTGGTCACATGCCTCGAAGAGCTTGGGACCAACGTGGACGAGTTGGCCGAATACTGCAGCACCGAAGGGGTTGAGCTGTCTAGGTATGCATCCAGCAGTGCCAAAAGACTCGACGACCTCGCAGATTTCAGAGGTATGATCCACCTAGTTTGTTTTAGGCTCATCAACTCGTTCTACTCTCTAGGTTACCTTGAAGAAGGACTCGTTCCAGCAGACGGTCCCATTCCTCTTCATTATGCACCGCTCGCTGAGGACGTCTCGATCGTCGACGGAGTCGTAGAGGACTGTGGAGAGTCTGACGACGAACTGAGAGATCCGCCAGAATCGGTTCCAGTTGGCGTCGACCGATTTACAGAACCGCTATCATATCGCGAACATCCTACAGCATCCTTCCTGCCTGATTTCCTACCCCCTTTCCCCGACGCCTCTGAGCCACAGTCCCCCTCACCCGCACCTGCTCCCCATACAGTAGAAATGGAACGACCCCCGTCGCCACTCCCACAACACATTACGTCGATCAGTGCCGGCGACTACCTCATCCAGGTGCCATACTCCGAGTCCGTGCTCGCTAGCACGCCATCGTGGCATCTGCCATCCCAACCTTCTGCAATACGAACACACAAGCCTCCACCCTCTCGCTTCCCAACCCCGTCGACCCAACAAGCTCTTCTGGCTGCCTACCACCATATACTCACGCATCCTGTCTCTCAGCCAGGGCCACCCATCCTTGCGAAACACAAGGTGGCAGTGGCACTTCTTTCTCAAATCCAACACAACACTCGGTGGGACACGCCGTCGACGCTGTACGCGAACGTCGTGCCGTGTCCCCCTCGCGTCACGTCCATCGGACCATCGTACCCTGTCGCACTAGAGGACGCTCGGAAGGATGACAAGGAAATGGACAAGAGACCAATGCTCCCGCCTGCGCCTCCTCGGCCCGTGTTTACCAACGACAAACCGGTATACCTTGCCTCGCAGCAAGCCTCCAGACTTCCGGAGCTTGCTCGTCAAGTGCTTCCTGTACGTATGCTCGCTTCCCCGCACACGCTCTGCTGAGATGGACACGTGTAGGGTCCCGTGCTGTCGCGTACGATGCGTCTCACGCATCCTCCGGTTCTGCAACGAGGGTCCCAGAAACTCTATTACGGTCCGGGCGTCCCAGCGCCGTGGAGTTCCTCGCTGAGCACGTCTGCCGCGCAAGGCAGCAAAGGGGGGGAAGACGGGGCCACGACCAACGGGCAAGACACGTCGTCGTTTACGCTCCCGGACGCGCAGATGTTTGCTACGTGGGACTATGAGACGAAGCAGTACACTGAGCCATTGGGTGTGGGTCGACGAGGCAGGACGTCTGCGACGCCGATCGTCTCGTTGTCGTCGTTTGGTAGGTCTTCGAAAGTAGGCACTTGACTTGGTGTACTTAGTACTGAGTACTGAGGACAAGCGCTCGCCGTGACCGACGTCCTTTATGGAAAGATGACACCGCCCGTCGACGTTGTCCAGGAACTTCATGGACTGGACTGCGTTGCCCGTCTTTCCCTTTCTCCTTGCTCTATATCTCAGCGTGAATGGGGTCAAATCCCGCAAGCTGTCCCCCTCTGGCGCTGTGACGGCGTTCGTGGTCGGCTTTGCGGTGATGTCGACCCACGTACGAGCCGTGGGCGTCTCTCTCGTAGTGTTTTACTTGCTGGGATCCAAAGCGACCAAGCGTAAGTCGTCGCACGCATCTTCACCGCGCCAACTTGACGAGAACGCAAAGAGGGCAAACAGCGCAAAGCTGAGCTCGAGGCAGGCTATCATGGCTCTGGCCACCGCACCGGGTGGCAGGTGCTCTGCAACAGCCTCGCAGCCTTCGTCGCCTGCGTGATATGGAGCGTCAAGTTCACCCCAGATGCGCTCCCCTGGTCCTTGCTCGCACGCGCTGTCCATGTCCCGCATGGCCCTGAGTACGACAGCGATGGCTGGTGTCCCACATCACCTGCCATCGCCGATGGACTTTCGCGTGCGCTGGTGTTCGTGACCCTGGGGTGCGTCTCTCTCTCACACCGCGTGCGTGATTTACTTTACAACGTCCTCTCCAGCCAATTCGCGTGCTGCCTCGGAGACACGCTCGCCTCGGAACTGGGCATCCTGTCGAGCTCGCCACCCGTCCTCGTCACGACGTTCAAGAGGGTGCCTCCTGGGACGAACGGTGGTATCTCTGTCGGAGGCACGATCGCGTCCGCCATCGGTGGATTCATCGTCGGGCTTGCCCAATTCGTGAGTCTGGTCTTTGAAAACAGCGCTTGCAGAGCCGAGTGGACCAGCCTGCTCCCCACGCTGATTGGCTGGGGCTCGGCCGCGGGCGTCCTTGGGTCGATGGTGCGTCTCGATGCTTCTTTCTGCTACCGCGACCGTCATGACGTGGTCTAGCTGGATTCTCTCCTCGGAGCGACGCTACAACGTACGCGCTACTCTGCGGACAAGAAGTGGATTCTGCAAGACGAGTCGGTGGCCGACACGAGCGAGACGATCAAGGTGATCAGCGGGATCAACGTCTTGACCAACAATCAGGTTCGGATAACGTCTACCTCGTTGTCGACCTCGTACTGACGTCGCAAACAAGGTGAATTTGGTCTCGTCAGTCGTTACTGCGCTCGTCGTGGCAACCGTCGATAGACGTCTTCTGTAGTTACTGGATTAGTGCAACCCGTACAGATCTTGCTCACGTGTGATCTCCACAAAACCCGATCCGCTCGTCCGCCCCGCCAGCTCCGTCTTTCCATTGTCCCTCCCAGGTCATGATGGAACAGCCAGCTGAACCGCCCAAACGCGACGTGCAGAACCATCTCCTCTTCGAGTGCGCTTGGGAGGTCGTCAACAAGGTCGGGGGCATCTACACCGTCATAAAGACCAAAGTCCCCGTCACCGTCGCAGAGTATGGCGATCGATACACGCTCGTCGGCCCTCTCATGTACAAGACCGCCCCGATGGAGGTCGAGGCCCAGGAGCCCTCAGATCCAGCCCTGTCAGCCGCGCTCGACAGCATGCGCGTACAGGGCGTAAAATGTCTCTACGGCCGCTGGCTGATCGAGGGCGCACCCCGCGTGCTCTTGTTCGACATCGGCAGCGCATTCCACCGTCTCGACGAATGGAAAACAGACCTCTGGAACCTGGCCGGCATCCCGTCCCCGCCCCACGACACCGAGACCAACGACACCATCATCTTTGGATACCTTGTCGCCTGGTTCCTCGGCGAGGTGCGTCCTTGAATCCGTCGTCTCCCGTCCACCCAGCTGACCGCCGGTTTCGCCCGATGCGCGTGCAGTACGTCTCACGACAGCTCCACACCGCCGTCGTCGCTCACTTTCACGAGTGGCAAGCCGGCGTCGCCATCCCGCTCTGTCGAAACCGACACGTCGACGTCACGACCATCTTCACGACCCACGCGACCCTCCTCGGTCGTTACCTCTGTGCCGGCAACGTCGATTTCTACAACAACCTGCAGCATTTTGACGTCGATCACGAAGCGGGCAAACGAGGGATATACCACCGCTACTGCATCGAGCGTGCGTCCGCACACTGCGCAGACGTGTTCACGACCGTGTCGGACATCACTGCCTACGAGTCGGAACATCTGCTGAAGCGCAAGCCGGACGGCATAGTGCCCAATGGGCTCAACGTCGTCAAGTTCCAAGCGATGCACGAGTTCCAGAACTTGCACGCGACGGCCAAGGCCAAGATTCACGAGTTCGTCCGGGGTCACTTTTATGGCCACTATGATTTCGATCTCGACAATACGCTCTACGTCAGTTCCTCTGCGTCGACCTTGAACGTACGTTTGCTAAAATCTCTCAAAAGATGTTTACTGCCGGTCGCTACGAGTATCGGAACAAGGGGGTGGACATGTTTATTGAAGCTCTTGCGCGTGAGCAGGTCTCCATCGTCATGCGTGGTCTCTTGCTTCAACTGCGTCACTGACAGGTCTCAACTACCGTCTTCAACAATCTGGTTCAAAGACGACCGTCGTTGCCTTCATCATCATGCCTGCTGCGACCAACTCTTACACGGTCGATGCCCTCAAAGGCCAGGCGGTCATGAAACAGTTAAAGGACACCGTTACCGAGATACAAAACCGAATCGGTGCTCGTTTGTTCGAGCATGCTGCAAGATATCGATATCTCGGGTACGTGCTGTCGATGATCATGATTTCGGATGTAATCTCATCCCTCGCTCCACAGTGAGGGCAAGATGGAGCTCCAACCGGAGAACCTCTTGTCTGCAGAGGACCAGGTATTGCTGAAGCGTCGGATATTTGCACTCAAACGCAGTTCATACCCTGCGATCGTGACACACAATATGGTGGATGATGCCAACGACCCCATTCTGAACC
>JBBPOB010000661.1:0-14212 GCA_038091275.1 Tylopilus subfusipes | reverse complement strand
TTTCAGCCTCCGTCTCCGGCATAGAGTGAACATCCTCTCGAGCCCGGGCCTGCTGCGCTACCACCGGACTCATCCCAAGCCAAAATGGTCGCTTCTCCCGTTCCACCAACAACCTCGACTGTCGAGATGCCTGGCCCAAAGCCCAATCCCGAAGCTGCCGAGCCCTCCAAACGTCAAGCATGAGGAATCGCAATCGGATGCCGCATCGGACGCCCTCAAATGATGCCAGTCGAAGTCGGGTGTCTCAGGACATGCCCTCGGTGGATCCCAGTCGCAACCGGATGCTCGATGAAATACCCTCGGAAGGTCTCCCTCAGGCCAGCACGCCACGAACAAGAGTACCGCCTTCGAACACACAATCTTCGACGACAGCCTCCTGCTCAGAAGTTATGGGTGAGTGCGCCCTCTTTTTCTGGGGTTTCTAGCGCACGGACATCATCTGACCACTTGGCTCAGCGCAATGTACAGACGCTTAACGATGATCCAGTTCGTTTATTTGGTCCATCCGTTTATGAACATCGTGACTTGTTGTTCTTCACAGGACGAAGCGACCCCGTCTTATTGGGTTTCGATGCCTTCGTGGATGTGTTGTGGCCAGACGGGCCATACTGGCGGAACCAGTTAAAATAAGCCACGTCGAATTGCAGTCGACGATCGCGATATCTACTGTACTACTCGGGGATGCCAAGGATTCTGTAACTGCGATGCTTCCTATCGTTCTCGACCAGTCACCTTTCTAGAACATTGTGCATCTTCGGACTCGACATTTACTTGTATTAGTATCGCTCTCAACGTCTGTTGCATACCATACAACGACTATTGCATCGTATTACATAGTTCAGTCAATAGTGGAGACTACCGCATATATTCTCCCAGCGGCACGTAGCAGGCAATCGCGAGCCTCGTCTGTATCGCATCCACGGACGAGTCGAGGCAATCGTCAAAAAAGTACATTGGTACGTCGAAAACACGTTGGACGCTCAAGCGCTCACATCTCGGAACGCATTCTTTTTAAACCCTCCTCACATCCATGCCCCATCATTCGCCACATCGCTCCAAGTGTACGGTAACGTCGCTCCGACCTGTAACCCGCCGCAGAGAAATGTGTCTCTCGCCCTTCTCTAGGTGCTTGAAACGCCGACGACGGTAAGTGCGTACGCTGGATTCGATATCGCCCAAGTTCTCATACTGCGACATGAGGGATGGATGGATGGATGGACGGGGTAGACTCTGAGAGAACCCAGCTGTTGTCGACAAAGACGTCCCGATGAAGCTTTGAAGACGAAGTTTTCGAGCGTGCACGATGGCGCTCGCACACGCAATGGCGCAGAACCGAACGGCTGGTCGTGCGCCTGTGTTCATGATACCGAGCTGCCACGGCGCGTGATCATTGGCGTGGAATGCGACGGCGACGGGTTGAGGGACTGGAGCGGCGTAGAGGGACGAGGGAGCGCATCGGCAGGGTAGAGGTGGGCTGGCTGACGTCTTGGACCCGTCTGGGATGAGTAGGAAGGAAGAAGGTACTACTTCGGAAGGTTTGAGTGGGACAACTGAACATTGGAAGGCGCATAACCTTGTGAGAATTGGTGCTGTGACTCGGACATGATGCATGATGCATGAATTACGGGTATCGAATGCATCTGTCTGGTGGTGCGGATGATGTAGTTTTGATTGGTATCAGGAGAAAGTCCAGCCTACGTACCCTTTCATGGCAGATAACGCAAATGCCAAACTCGTGATCTTGTCGGACTCGTCGATTCAGCTACGATGGCGGGTTGGAATTGCGAGGCCGCAGCAACGTTCCTTTTCTTCCCGGCGTCGCGCACACCTGTCAGGACCACGAGGCCGCCAGCCAAGAGCAAGGCGACGAACAAGTCCAGGAAAACCAAACACGTGCAGCCGTCATCGATCGCCATTGCACCTCCCTCAAACAATGCCGGGAGACGGATAAACATCGATCGCAGACCTATGTTTGACGCTGGCCTTGATATCCGTTGGTGCCTACTCTCTCGGAAGTCTGGTTCGCGACCTGGATGGAGAGGTAGTCTTTTGGAGCAGACAGACTCGGGGACCGATGCCGAGCTTCCCGTCGACACCTCTTAAAGTCGGCGTTCTACTTTCAAATTCGGGGAGCCCATTTTCATGCCCCGGGGCTGGCTAGCATCACAGTAAGACCCTCTGGAATGAACTCGGCAGATTGCGACAGAGTTTACCGATCAAATGACTGGGTCGCAACGAGCACCTAAACTGGGATCCGAGTAAGCATGAGCGCTCAGGACACGAGGCGCTTTGTAAACAAACCGAACAAACGAACACGTGTTTGCGAGGCAACCCTGCTGCACACTACCACGAGCAAACCAACACACCCTGTCCTTGACACCTGCAAGTCGAAACCTGCGAGCGCAGACCATTGGAGAGGATGTCGTCGACAAAGCCCGGTGCGTGGTAGGCCTCGGAAGCGATTTATGGTGCTAACAATTCAGTTAGACAAGAATGCGAGAATGGTTCTTGCAAGCGACCCTGGCAACGTACGGGCGGTCACATTCCACCCAGACGGATCGCATGTTTTCGGGGGGACGCTCAATGGGATTCGACGATGGCGAGTTGCAGACGGACAAGAGGTGGGAGGGCAAACGGGGATAAATGTGAGAGCCATTTCTGTGTCGAGGGACCGAAAGTGGGTAGCGTGTGGGACCTGGTATGTCGGAGCGAGCGTGTGGGATGCAGAACTTCGCAAAAAGGTGGTCGAGGTGGAGGACGAAAAGAACGTGCGTGCGGTTGACGTTGCGCCTGACTGCACAAGATTTGCCACGGGGACTGACACAGCAAACATCTGGAGTATCTCGACCGGGGAGAGACTGGTCGGCCTTCTCGAACATGGCGATGGTGTGTGGGGGGTTAAATTTTCCTCGGATGGTGGTCGAATTGCCTGCGGTGGAGGCTCGTCCATCAAGATCTTTGACAGTCACAATGGCGACCAGCTCGTCTCAATCAAGAACCGAATGCCCAACTGGTTCTTGCCTATCGCCTGGTCCACCGATAGTCAACAGCTCTTCGCCACATCCACCGAAAGCAAAATCAGATCGTTCGATTCCTCCACCGGATCCCAGCTGGCTGAATGGCAAATTCACAAAAACGACGCCCCAGGTGACATGTCCATCGTTCTCTCGGCCAATAACAAATTCATTGCCTCCTCCGCCGGTCGTTTCGTCTCTTTTTGGGACACCTCCACTCACACTCGACTAGGCATTGTCGAGGACACTCAGAGGATATGGTCTATTTCCTTGTCGCCTGATGGTACTCGTCTCGCAATTGGATCTGGAGAATCGGGGGCAATTGTCATGTGGGATCTCAGTGGTATCCTTCCTGCGTCCTACCTTTCCAACAATGTAAGTACCACATTCCATGTCAAGGATAATGTTCGCTCACCAATCTCTACTTCCGTACTCGCGTAAAATCCCTATCAGACCCAAAATGCGAGCTCGGAAAAGCCTCGAGATCAACCTGACCCTCAACCCGCAGAGCAGCCATCGCTGGACCAAGATGAAAAACGAACCTCTAGGGAGGTAAAATAGTAGGATCACCCTGTAGCTGAGAAAGTGAATTGATTCCAATTTACGAACAGGGAGTTGACGAACAACTCGGCGGATCGCAAGCCGATCTTGCGGGGCATGAGACTGGCAGCCAAGATGATAATGACGGCGCTCTCCTTGAGGTAAGAATGACTACGGCTCCTCCCCAAAGACGCCGCGCTGACGGTGGTAAGAGACCGCGTTGCCAACAAGCACATCTGCCGCGTCATTCGACTACGAAGAGGTAGGTAGCGACATGTCTTCTCTGCTTCGTGTTAACAATGTGCGGTAGCCTCCCTCTCCAGCGTCGGATGAAAAACCTCTCGAGCCGGCCGTGCTACCACCGAAAGCCAAGCCGGTCACTTCCCCCGTTCCACCAATGACCTCGTCTGTCGATGCGCGTGGCCCAAAGCCCAATCCTGAAACTGCCGGACGCTCCAAAGGGAATCAACGTCGAACGCCTTGGGGATGGTTCAGAACGTTGATGAAGAGGAGCGGTCACAATCGGACACTTCATCAAGGGGGCCCAGAGGAATCCGCTCCGGCCAGCACACCGCCGTCGAACAAGAAATCTTCGACGATAGCCGCTGGTCAGCGAGTAAGAGTGAGTGTGCCTATTTTGTCCGTTTCTGTGACGCGGATATCTGACCACTTGGTTCAGCGGGCTGCATGGTTGGTTGATGATGATGAAGTTCGTGTATATATCGATTCATTCATGAACACCATGACTGAATGTTCTTTACCAACCCAGAAACCCGCTCGGTCGGGGAAAAAGGCCAACGTCACTCCATCCGGGGAACCGTCTGCCGTCACTCCGTCCGCGGAACAACCCGAGCCCACTCCACAACCAGAATCCGGTCCTACCAATGCTCCCGACGATGCGAAACACGAGTCCTCAGGTACCCGAACTAACGCTGAGGTGATGGTATACTTCCTTGATGTGCTCGGAAGCTGAGGCTCACGTTGATTCTTATAGCATCGACCTCAAGGATCATCCTGGCGCAAAATCTCATTTGCGATCTGGGTACCTTCATGGATTTGTTGTGGCCGCACAGGCCATAGTGGTGAAACACATTAAAACGACGTCACCAATATCTACGTTGCTCACGTCTACCATTCGTTTCCAGTCATCCTAATGGCGCCTTCTGCATCTTCCTTTGGGGACTTATACTCGTATCAATGTCTATTGTCTGAGTCCTGGCCATCTTCCTTGACCAAGTAGTATTTTGGTGGCATGAGGTTCAGCAATGTCGCGCTACGCGATCGATGCGCGGAAGAGATGGCAGTGGGGACAAACATCAGTACATACCAATTCTTGTACTCGATTCTTATCGAAGTCATCGTTTTACTAGTAATACCACCAACTTCCAACAATGGTCGGGCTAACAAGGTCAGCTTCCTTACCTTCTCTGTGAAGAAGAATCCTCATGGCCTGGTGTGACAGTATGGACGACCTGTTCGCGGCGTCGCAAAAGATCCCCCTCACAAGGGCCACTTTCCTAGCCTATATTCTACCACCTCTGGTCTGTCTCTACGTTATGGCGGTACTCGTTCAGCTCAACGGGACGCGCTTCTACCGTCTTGCGTTCTTGCCTGTACTCGTGTGGTTCGCTTGGTGCGGTATGTTCGTCGACATGTCGGGAGGCGATCCCAAGCAGGCCCAATCCAACTCCGTACTTGTCGTAAGTGAGGTCTCGGTCCAGTGTTGCATCCCATTGACGTGTTCCGCCATAGACTTACATGTGTACCTTCTCAATGCGAGCTACTGTGTGGGCTATTGCACGGGAGCCTTTTCGCCGTCAGAGGCCGTCGAACAACCATCACCACAGCATTATAGATCCCGAGAGCGTCTACACAGCAATGTGGAATGCCTGGGATTTGATGATCAACCAGCGAGGCATCGGGTGGAACTGGTCGCGAGGACTTGTCCTCCCCAGGTACACCTTTGAAACGGATTCACGGATCGTCTTTGTACTGTTGTCGGCAGCTCGACTGGCGCTTTACACCTTGGGTTTCGATGCTTGCATTCAAGTCATCCGCATGTTGTCCCCAGACACCTTTGGCTCTCTCAATGGTGGCACATTGTTCGACCACACCCTCCCGCCCTTCCTAGAAATCTTGCGGGCTATCTTTGTGTCCTTCTTGACAATCTGGCTGGTGCACTTTGTGATACAGTGGGGCTACCAATTTGCGGCGATCATCTGCACCATCCTATTCCAGTATCATCCCTCTCAATGGCCACCTCTTTTCAACGCTCCTTGGCTGTCGACTTCCTTGACCGAGTTTTGGGGTCGTCGGTGGCACCAGCTGATGCGTGAAGTGCTCGTGCCATTGGCAATCGGCAATCTGTCTGGCCGGTTTGGGGGGTTGTTTGGAGTGTTTCTCGTCTCTGGCGTCTGTCATGACATCGAGCTTCGCTCTCTTGGACGGGGTGGGAACCCGGTTGCCCTTGTCGGTTTCTGGGTGATGAACTGGGTTGGGATGGAGCTGGAGCGGGTTTGGACGAAAAGGACGGGGCGACGGGTGGGCGGTGTTGTGGGCTGGATGTGGACGTTTGGTTGGCTTGCGCTCTGGGGTGTTTGGGTGGTGAACGAGTGGGCCAAGGCTGGGCGGTTCAGCGCGCTGAGTGTGCCGGGCGATATCGAGCCGTCCGTTGCTTTGGTGGTGTTCGTTCGGCAGTATCTAGTCTAGAATGTAACTTGAAAGTCTCGCTGAAACGCCCATGGCGACCCCGAGCTTCCTTCCGACCCTGTCCCAGTCTGATGTCGTCCAAGCGGCCCAGGTACACCAGTCGCGATATCTCCACCTGCCCTTGCCTGAACGACCCGCAGCTCATACAGCAGGCCTACTCCCCAGCCAGCGCTGGATCCTCAGACGCCCAGCGTCGTCTGCAGCAAGAACTCTTCGACATCCAGAAAAGATACGAGGCATGGGGCCTGGTCATCCCCTTTCTCAACCACGACGACGTCAACGTCCAGTTCTTTGGCGCACACACCGTCCAGGTCAAAATCGCGAGAGACTGGTACGCCAACCCGATCCCGCCCCACCGAGTCGGCCGGCTGACCACGCGCGCAGGGATACCTTTCCGGCAGACAACGCGACTTCTCTGCGCGATCTGGTGCTCGACCTCACGTCTCATTCGGTCGTATCGGGCAAGAACAAAATCGTCCTTCGAAAGCTGTTCGTGGCGGTAAACACGGGCTCGCTTGTGTGTGATGCGTTCTGTCTGTCTGACTCACGAGCGCTCTTCAGATCACGTCGCTCGCGTTGAAAATCGCCCCGGGTTCTACGTCGACATGGCCAGATTGGATCGTGTCGACCGTCGAGTTCTTGTCCAGCCGTGGTACGCCGACGGAAAGCGTGCTTGATTTCCTATCTATCGCGACGGAGGAGGTGGAGACGGCCGACCTGATTGGCCCGAAGAAGTAAGCACCTCGCGATCCCCTGCTTTGTCTACGCAACGTCCTCTGAGACCGACGGGCTGGTCAGAATGCAGATGCAACAGACGCTTCTCGACGCTGCTCCTCTCGTCGTGCGGGCCGTCGTGACGATCGTCACCCAACCTCGAGATCGAATGCGCGTTCGCGAACTCGACTCTGCGCTAAAATGTCTGCAAGCGTGGATGTCCGTCCTGCGTGGAAAGTACGTGTTGGCGTCGTGGAATACCCCCTTTGTCGGACTGACTGATGCTGGTGCGACGTTCCGTGAACAACAGCGATATCACGCCTCTGATCCCAATGTTGATTGCGCTGTTGACGCCTCCGACTCCGGAGGCTGACATCGACCCCGAGGTCTTCACTCCAGCCTCGGATGCGCTGCAGGAGATCATGACGCGTTCGTCGTTGGCGGGCGGTGCAGGCGTCATGTCGCTCACGCTTCCGCTGCTCGTTTGGATCGACACGTGGGGTCCTCGGATCCTTCAGTCCCGCACATCATGTGCGTCGCCCTCCTTCACTCATATCATGCGGGACGTGTGTTTGACATTCCATTACAGCCGGAGAAGCCTCCGAGCTCTCTCGCTCTCTGTGCAAGCTCATCGTGACCCTGGGCGACCACTCGAACGCGTACTTTGCCGTCAACATCACCTCCCAACAGCCCGTCTCCGGTTCCCCACACGCGCGCTCGCAGCTCGTACAGAGTTTCCTGCGACTGTTACTCGGGTACACCGGTCTGCCGGGCTACTTTGGCGTCGACGAAGAGGAGAGCGAGATGACGCTCGGGTTTTGGTATCTCTTTCAGGAATCGCTCTGGAGCGTCGAGTATGACGATGGGGAGGACGAGCGGGGTAGTGCGCCCCCTGCGGACGTAGAAGAGAGGAATAGGTTGGCGTTGGTGAACGCGGTGTACGTCGAGCTCGTCAAGATCGTGCGGAGCAAGGTCGCGTGGCCGCCTCAGAGCGTGTTGAGTGGGTGGGCCAAAGGTGGGTCGTTTTGGGGATTTGGATGCGGATGGAGAGCGCGCGTCGCTGACGTTTGGTGATAGATCAGGTGGACAAGTTTCAGGTGTCAGTGGTGGTTTATTTTCTTGCACGAACGAGTCTCCTCATGGTTTTCTAGTTATCGGAGGGATGTGGGCGATACGCTGATTAATGCGTACGTATACGGTATTGACGCGGTCGACGAGGTTGACGGTTTACAGGTACTACATCCTCCGCAACGACATGATGGGGTATTACCTGAATGACATCCAAGAGCGTCTCGCAAACCGACCGGAGTCCAATGGATGGGAGGTGCCATTTTCTGCCATGTCTCATACTATTCAAGCCCATTCATCCATTGCTATCCTAGGAAATCGAAGCTACCTTGCATTGCATCATGTCTGTTCAAGAGGCGGTCCCTCTTGAAGATAATCAATTCATTGCTCGATTGTTTGGGCCGGACGTACTCGGACGTCTACCAACCACTGGCCAAGACAGGATACGACGCACGGCGCTCAGCCTCGCCGGTGAGCTACGTCTTCAATTCGTCGCGAGCCGGGGCTGACAAAGAATGGTCAAGGAACGTATGCGTCGTGGTTCACCACTCAGCCTATCACGAGTACGCCTACATCGTCACCCTCTCTGCTCATGAATGCTATCTCGTACGTCGTTTCTGCTCTACCTGAGCCGTCGCTCTGTCTTCCTGCTGCGAACGCGCTGCGGGATCTCTGTGACGCCAATCGATCCGCCCTAGCTCCGCACATGGGGGCATTTGCAGAGTTGCACGCCGGGTTGACTGGTATTCCCGTGAGTAGTGTCGTGGTCGTAGATGGCGATCTTGTTCAGCGTTCGCGTCTCAGGACACGGAGAAGAGCAAGGTGTTGCAGTCGATAGCGAGCGTCATTCAAGCACTGCCACCCGAGGAAGAGATCCCACCCGTGCTTGCGATCGTGAGCCCAGTCGTCGAGAAGCTCGAACAAGCTTTACTGTCTTCGTCGCGGGTATGTGATCGGGATCCTGCCATATCCGTGACGTTGTCGAAGGTGACGTGATTCCTTGGTAGCTTCCCGAAGAGGCGCGTGCCGTCGCGATCGTGCAACTCCAAACGCTGTCCGGTGTAGCCAAAGGGCTTACCCGAACCGCGGACTCGTTGCTGATCATCGACGAAACGCCTGCAGAACTGGCGGAAGCGGAGCGATTGCGGCAGGCTCGCGACGATTACAGGATGGTCAAACTGCGTGCAAGCTTGTTTGCGGCGGTGAGGAGCGCGTTCGAACTGTGGTCGACAGATGCGAGCGTGTCCGACGTGAGTCTGTTTTTTTCGTGAGATGTCGTTCGAGGTGGTGACAGTGCGGCAACGTCCAGGCGCTCAGCGAGTTTTTGCGCTCCATCACGTCGTTGCCGAGTGACGTCACGCTGTTGTCTCTGCCGCCGGGGCCACTGTTGGGGCTGATATGTGTTGCGTCTCAGAGGCAGCTCACGGCGGTGTGGCTCACGCTGGCAAATATGCTCATCATTCAACTGGATCCGCCGAGCATGTTTTTGAATTCGACGTTGAAAGCGCCACCCAACGTTGAGGGAATGTCGGTCGTATCGAATGCGCTACCTGTTTTGCTGCAGACGTCGTTGTCGATGCTCGGCCAACCAGGGGCAATGGTGTCTGTGAGAGTCTCGATGCAAATCGTGTGATCGCTACTGACGCGATTTCAGAATCCAGACATCGTACAAGCTTTTTTTGGCTGTTTGGACAGCGTGAGTGTCTATCTGGCTAGACTTTTTTTTTTCCGCCGTGTGTTAAATACGTGGGTGTGGGTAGGTGGCCAAGCACTTCCTGGTCGTGTTCTACGATCTACCTCCCGGTGCCCTCGATGCACTAATGCACTGTGCGGTCAGCTCGTTGTCGCTCCAAGAGCGTTATTCTCTGGTTGCGACATGCACGTTCTTGGTGCGTGCGAGATGCGTCTTACCGTTGGCATAACGAGCTTAGGGAACGACGTCGATAGGAAACGCTGATTCGGCGTACTGCGGGAAGCGATGATCTCGGCGAAGCCGGCACGATCCTCATGCGGACGCATGGTCGGCCGATTCTTCGGACGGTGCTGAACGGGTTCGCAGGTGTGGCTCCGAGGTCGGCGACGCAGAACCTCATTGAACTGTTGTCGATGGTTGCGTCGAAATACCCGTCCGAGACGCGGGAGTGGATGGACGAGATACTGTTTACGGTGCGTGGGTGTGTGTCGGCCCCCACCCCGCATCGTGTGCTTACCGAGACGGACTAGGACGATTTCGTGCCGTCCAAGGCTACGCCCGAGGCCAAGCGGGCCTTCGTCAAGGCTGTGGTTGGGTGGGTTGTCGTGGTTCGATCCGAGTCGCGACGTGTACTGACGGGTGTCGTACGTAGGTCGAGGTCGCCCAGGAGGACGAGGGAGGCTGCCCAGCAATTTACGCTCATTGCGCGAGGGTTGGAGGGGACGAGTTTCGGGTATGCGTCAGTCAGTATGTAGTGGCGGCCATCATGATATCGGCCGAGATATTTATAAAAAGGACGAATCTGATTGGCTGATGCCAATCACGACCTTTCCTGCCGGAAACAGCCGGCTGTAAGTTTCTTTTTCTCTCGTCATAAATCTCGGCTTCGTCGACGCTGTTCACGACGATGCTCACACTCACCCCTCGAGCCCGTCATGCTATCCGCTCGGTGCGCCGCATGGCCACCGTCGCACCACACATCGGCGACACCAAAGTTCCCATGTCGCTCCTCGAAAAGGGCGCCTACATAAACTATCAGCGCATCGAGGACAACCTCGCCATCGTCCGCGAAAGGTGCTCGGGACACTCTTCTGCGAACCAACGCTGACTTTCCCATGCGCTAGGTTGCGTCGCCCGTTGACGTTGTCGGAAAAGGTCGTCTATGGCCATCTGGACGATCCTCATAACCAAGATATCGTCCGAGGCGTGAGCTACCTCAAACTTCGTCCCGACGTACGTCTGCTCGTAGTTCTCACAGGGCTCTGTGTATGCTCACCGTGTCTCTAGCGCGTGGCTTGCCAGGATGCGACTGCACAAGTACGCCCTTGTCCAGTATGTCGCCGACTGATAAGTGCTTACGTAACACGTAGATGGCCCTGTTGCAATTCATGTCGGCAGGCATGGACACGGCTGCCGTCCCTACGACCGTACACTGTGATCACCTGATCGAGGCTCAAGTCGGTGGGGTAAAGGATTTGGCGCGGGCCGTCGACATCAACAAGGAGGTGTACGACTTCTTGGCTACGGCGACCGCCAAGGTGAGTCGTCCTCTGTCCTCGTATGACGTGGCGGTTTCGTCTGAGGCCGCATGGCGCAGTATGGTCTCGGCTTCTGGAAACCTGGTTCCGGTATCATTCACCAGATCATTTTGGAGAACTATGCTTTCCCTGGCGGGCTTATGATCGGTACGGACTCGCACACGCCCAATGCGGGTGGTCTCGGAATGGTCGCTTGTGGTGTCGGTGGTGCTGATGCCGTCGACGTCATGGCTGGTATTCCTTGGGAGCTCAAGTGCCCTAAGGTCATCGGTGTCAACCTGACCGGCAATATTGCCGGCTGGACCACCCCCAAAGGTTGGCTTCTTTGACTGGCTTTTGGTGTGTTTGTGTTGCTCATCGTGTCGCGTTGAAGACGTCATCCTCAAGGTCGCTGGTATCCTTACCGTCAAGGGTGGAACTGGTGCCATTGTTGAGTACCGCGGTACTGGTGTCGAGTCGCTCTCTTGCACCGGCATGGCCACGATTTGTAACATGGGTGCTGAAATCGGTGCTACGACCTCGCTCTTCCCCTTCAATCACCGTATGGTCGACTACTTGAACGCGACCAAGCGCTCGGAGATCGCCCAATATGCTCAGCGCTTCTCGCACAACCTCAAGGCTGATGAGGGCGCCGAGTACGACCAGGTCATCGAGATCGTATGTGTTCATTCTTGGTATGTATTGCGCGTTCTTGACCGTCGTGCAACAGAACCTGTCCGAGCTTGAGCCTCACATCAACGGCCCCTTCACGCCCGATCTTGCCACTCCTCTCTCCAAATTCGCCGAGGAAGTCAAGAAGAACAACTGGCCTCAGGAACTCAGGGTCGCTCTCATTGGCTCTTGTACCAACTCGTCGTACGAGGATATGTCCCGTTCCGCTTCGATCGCCAAGGAGGCTGCTGCACACGGCCTCCAGGCCAAGAGCCAGTTCACCATCACCCCCGGTTCTGAACAAATTCGTGCTACTATCGAGCGTGACGGTCAAATAGCTGCTTTCGAGGACGTCGGTGGTCTCGTCCTCGCGAATGCCTGTGGTCCTTGCATTGGTCAATGGGACAGAAGGGACGTCAAGATGGGTGAGGTCAACTCGAGTGAGTCGCTTCTTGGATCGTTTGAGGGTGTTTTTCTCACTCTACTTAGTCGTCACTTCTTACAACCGCAACTTTACTGGTCGCAACGATGCCAACCCCGCTACGCACGCTTTCGTCGCCTCTCCCGACATCGTGACTGCAATGGCTTTTGCCGGTGACCTCACCTTCAACCCTGTTACCGACACCCTCACTGGCACTGATGGCAAGCCCTTCAAGTTCTCAGACCCGTCTGGCAACGAGCTTCCTCCCCGTGGATACGATGCTGGTCAAGACACCTTCCAGCCTCCCCCTGAGGACCGTGCTTCCGTTGCCGTCGCTGTCAGCCCCACGAGTGACCGTCTCCAGCTACTCCAGCCCTTCAAGCCTTGGGATGGAAAGACGCCAACTGATGTTCCCGTTTTGATCAAGGTCAAGGGCAAGTGCAGTAAGTGAACCGTTCTCGTTGTTGATATCGGTAAATTTCATTTGTCGGCTCGGCAGCAACGGATCACATCAGTGCTGGTGGACCCTGGCTCAAGTACCGTGGACATCTCCAGAATATCTCTCGTGAGTTGCGATGTCCCAAATTGAGTCACAGCTCACCTCAGCCTAGAAAACTGCCTGATTGGTGCCATCAACGCTGAGAACGGCGAGGCCAACAAGGTCAAGAACGCGATCACGGGCGAATACGGAGGTGTCCCGCAAACTGCCGCCTATTACCGCGACCACGGCATCAAGTGGGTCGTCATCGGTGACCACAACTATGGCGAAGGTTCCTCGCGTGAACACGCTGCCCTCGAGCCCCGTTACCTCGGCGGTCTCGCGATCATCGTCCGCTCCTTTGCCCGTATCCACGAGACCAACTTGAAGAAGCAGGGCATGCTCGCTCTGACGTTTGCCAACCCCGAGGACTATGACAAGGTCCAACCGCGCGACAAGGTGGACATTCTCGGTCTTGAGTCGTTTGCGCCCGGCGAGAACTTGACGCTCGTTGCCAAGCACGTCGATGGTACCAAGCACGTCAGTACCCCCCCCCCCCGCAGACGACGTATCGTTGCAGACTTGGGATATTGACGTCTTGTCGTTTTTAGGAAATTCCGCTCGCGCACTCGTTCAACGAGGGTCAGATTGAATGGTTCAAGGCCGGTTCGGCTCTTAACCTGGTTCGTCACTTTTGGCGACCGTTTCCCTTTTGTCTCCTCGATCGCTGATCCGCGTGATGTATGTGTGTAGATGGCCGCCAAGGCAAAGCAGTAGACGGGATAGATTAGTCGCGATCTCGTGAACACACGCTCTCTTTTTTTATATATAGCAGGTATTCTCTGCTTCGGTGGGTCCGACCCTCGCGTTGCACGACGCCTGCTTGTTCTTATCTCGAACTTTCGACCGCATCTCTCTCTCTCTCTCTCTCTGCACACGGCCATGATTGTCTGATACAGCCATGTAATATCGCTCTGGACCACGACCATTTCTTTATTAAGAATTATCGATCGGTATAAGGGACGTGTGTGTGTGTGGTATCGATTCGAAAAAAAGTGAGATGCGCGTTCTATCATATGTATATGAGCGAGAGAGAGGGAGAGAGATCCCAAATGCCAAGAACAGAGGGAGCAAAAAAAAAAAATGGAGGACACGTTATGTGTGTTATGCAAGCTAAATTTGGGGCGATGTTCGACTCTGGACGTGCGTCGTTTGCCAGGATCCGACTTCGGATTTACTCTGTTTTGTGAATGAATGCGTCAGTCTCCCCCGAACGAGCGAGCGGAACGTGCGAGGGAGGGAACGCACCCGTCCGAGTCCGAGTTCACGTAGTACGACGTCGTCCGACTCTGAGACGGTCGACAGATCCGAAGGACGTGCGAAGCG
>JBBPOB010000660.1:0-14214 GCA_038091275.1 Tylopilus subfusipes | reverse complement strand
CGGCTTTTCTGTCGGCTAAAAAAACAGGGCGTCAATCCCTTCCGAGTCAATGCGAGCGTCTAGCAGTCTACAGCCAATGAACATGCGGGTTGTGTCGTCCGAGTCCCACAGCCTGGGCACTCCCCTCTTGCCGAGCGCGATCGAGGTAGATGTCGGACAACACACGACGCTCGTCAAATTGTCTAGACGCCGTAAATATCCGCTCTGTGGCGAAGAGCATACGATCCCGACGCCAAGCAAAAAACGAGGACAAGGGGGGGGAGGGAACCGTTATCAACTTAAAGCCAATCATGCTGAAACGAAAAATGACTGACAGGCCCACACACCCCGTCTCGGTTCTAGAATCCGCAGCATGGCACTCGTGGCTGCTTTCCCCGTTCCGCCGACGTTTTCACATGTCGCAGCCTTCAGGAATCAGGATCTCAAGCCACGGCGGGCCCGTCGGAGCGGACGCCGCCAGCGCTGAACAGCAGGACGTTTGTCATTGCGCGTTCGAAGGTGACTCGCCGCTAGTATAACCCAACACCGACGGGACGGCTCATGTATAGTATGCGGGCCAGGAACGGGACCTTTTTTTTTTTTTTTTCCCGGTGCCTATTTTTTCCCCCCACACGGCGAGAGGGAGCCTGAGGGTGTGCACGCCTGCTGCGTTCTCGGACGCAGCCGCCGGGTTGGCGCCCGAGTCTCTCACACGGCGGGTGCTTTCGGCGATCGATAAACGTTTCACCGCTGCCCCGGTACATATTACTTTTGTGGGGTACATACTTGGCCCCCCCCTCCACATGGTGGAATGGGGGATCACGATCCAAAACTGGCACAGCCCGTGCTCCCAAAATGTTGCATTCGCAACGTCACGCAGTCTCTCTCCGTCGAATAGGTGCCGTCGCCAGGGTGCTGCACAGATCCAAAGTTTTTTCCCTCGCCCTGAACCTATCGTCAACGAGCCTCTCTGGCTGTGCCAGCGGGAGAAGAAGCGATGGCGCTAAGTTCGACCTGATCGCGTCGTCGTTGTCGTCTTGGTATCTTTGAGCGGGCGTGTTCCTTGGCCTCATTGTTTCCCACAACGGCGGCGGTGAGGCAAAGCAGCCCTTTGACCCCCTAAGTTACGCGCGCCGGACATGGCTCTGTCCATCACCGGTTCGGTTCGATGGCACGTTGGCTGTGCACTGTGGGAGGACGACCGGGTTGTCGTTGGACAGGATCATATCGCATCGTTTATCGTCTTGCTGTCGAGTCCATTCAATGGCCCCATTCAAGCGGGCGGAGAACGCCACCAACCAACCATGTGCACCACGGTGCGGCGACCTTGACTGTTGGGGTTATGTCTTCACATATCAGTCAATGACGGTTCGTTCGATTGGGACGATAGCACTATAAATAGGGTTAACGCCACCCTACTAGAATGGGAACGTCGGCAGCCACGTCAGTGGTTTATAGGTGTGGTAGCGGGTATGGTGCTATAATATCGTCCTCACCGAACAGGCCGACTTGACGTTAATCGATCCAACAGTTGCCACTGGCACAGTGGGTCCTAAGGCCTAGATGGCCAGCGCTGATCCGACGAGCACGTCACGGAGTCATACGTCCGCAAGGGTTGATAGATTGGCGCCCTGGACGGACGTATTCTTTGATGCTCATGTGATGTTGTACAGAAAAGGTAGTTATCGAGGTACAGCTTCTTTCAGCCCTCGTTATAAAACCCGATCAGGAAGAGGATTTAAGGGGGTATCTGAATCCGCTTCCGCCAACGAAAATGGAACCATAAGAAAAATAAAATAATCATTGGCACGTGCATCAGAGATCCCACGAAGCGTGAACGTCTGGAGCGAGGGACACGTCCACACGGGAGAGTGTGTTCCACTCTTCGTTTGACCGGCCGTGCAAGAAGGCCTCGATGGCGGTCGTCCAATCTTGGAGATCGTCGAGGGCACATTCACGTGCAAAGTCGTCTTGGGGTGGTGATTTGAGAGGGACGTCTTCTTCGGACGTCATGTGGCGTTCTTGTTCGTAAGCGATCGAGATGGACTCGACACTGCATGACTTGAGGGCGTCCAACGTCGATGATAGATCATCGGGGAGGATGCGCGAGGCATTCACGTGTACGTCAAGGACACGAGGCAGGGTGGGCGTGGGTTCTGGGAGAGAAGCAAGCGCGGTTCCCAGCTCGAGTGATCGAAGCGAGGGACACGCGCGGAGCCACGCTATGCAGGCCTGAGCCTCGAGCTGTGTATCGACCGCATGCATGCTGCCCGTGAGAACGAGCTTCTCCAGCGAGGACGAAGGAGGGAGCTCGAGGTCGATTTTTGTGTCGCAACCCAGCCAAGTGTCGCGTATTTCCAGGGAGCGGAGAGAGGGGAGATGCAAGAGACTAGGGAGGGTGAGTTCGCTTCCCAAGAGGGGGTGTGGTGGGACATCAAAGTCGTTTGTGACGATGGGGACATTGAAAGGGACGTCGCAGGGGTCGACGTGTATGGCTGAGCGGGTGATGCGTGCGACGGAGAGGTGAGCGAGGGAGGGGAGAGAGGCGGCGAGAGCGACGACGAGGCGCTCGGAGCTACGCGGGGCAGATGAGAGGTGCGAACGGAGGTAACGGATCACGTGGACTTACACGGGGGAGATGTCCTCGGTGCCCCAGCAGCTTATCTCCAGGGAGTGGAGCTGATGCAGGTGGGAGAATGCGGAGACGGCTTTTTCCGGGTCGAGAGAGGACGCGAGGGCGAGGGAGAGGGCGCGGAGACGGTAGCATGAGCGGAGGAGGGCGAGGATGTCGTCGGTAGTAGAAGCCCCTGTGGCACTGTGGGGGTGTTTGGTGCAGATGGCGAGGGATCTGACGTAGGCGCCGTACGCTGTGGGGACGTGTCGGACGAAGGCGTGGAGTGACGGGGCGGAGGGGAGGGTTACGTTGGCGAAGATCGCGGGGAGACATATCGCGCGGGCTGCGGAGGAGGTGGAGGAGAGCGCGCGGACGGCGGGGTGTGGGAGGAGGTGGATGACTGCGAGGTGTAGTTCGGTGGGGAGGCCGTGCCAGGACATGGTGGTGGTGGGGATGCTCGATCGGAGGGTGGATGGGGGGGTATTTGTAAGGCTGCAATCTCCACCTTTGTCGCATGTCGTTTTCGTGCTCGTCGGGGAGGAGACTTCGATCCGATTCACAAGGATGCTAGGTTCCCACGCCGTGAATCACTCCTATCAGCATCCGGAGAGATTCCGTCCGGCGCGGTCATATCTCCTCCGTCCATCCCGGCTCGCTCTGCTTCCTTTCCCACGCCGTGGCCAGATCCAGATCTCGTCATCTTCATTTATGACGGAGATGTGACCCGACGTGACTTTGAGTTTGCTTGTCGTCCCATCATTCTGGCTGTGCGCCACTCGGACTACCAACGTATGCATGCATTCTTTTTACACCAGATCACAAGCGACGTGTTTCATCGCACAAAAGAAGTCGACGTTTCATGCCTTGCCAGCCCCCGCAGCCTTTGCATCCTCCGCTGCTGCCACCGCGGGATTCACTTTTTTGCCGTCCTTCCAGCGGACGCGTGGCGGTGGGGCTCGGTTACGACGCCCTTCGCGTGATCGTACACGGACGACTACGTCCTCACATCAGCACAAATCGAGAGACGTTGATCTCGCAGCATCACTCACCATGCGAGTGAATGGCACAAGAGACGCAATATGCAATCTTGATGTACAGCTTTGGAATCACGTATTCTGTCCCGACGGGCGACGGGGAGAGGGCCAGCGCGGGGATATCTCAGCTCGGCCGCCCCCCCTCTCAACACAGGAAGAAGGCTCACCGGGGTAAACGCTCGCCTCGCTGATGTCACGGACGGCTGCGCTCTCGACCATGTTCCGTACCGTGAAGCGCTTGATCGCCTTGTCTTTCGCGACGCAGCGTGAGCAGTTGGAGCAGCGCACGAATCCGACGTGACCGCGGCCCTTCTTGTTTCGGCCGCCATTTCTTCTTTTCTTGGTCTGTTCGAACGCGGTGGTGAGCCATGGGATGTGTGTGAGAGAGAAAGGCAGAAATGGAGGGCACCAGCCCATCCATACGACCACGCTGTCCATCCATCGCATCCGATTGTCTTCGTCTCGCATTGCATAGATGTCCAGCACGAAAACAACGACCGCGCTTAATGTCAGAGACTGGGCTTACCATGTTGCAGAGCCTGGGTTGTCTTGACGGGTGGTCGACCGTCGTCTCTCGCTCGTCGCACAACATCGGCGTCTTCCGATGTCAATTCACACGCTCAGTATAGTGACCTGCCCTGAGCAAGTAGCGTGTATTCAGTCCACTAGTACGGATCCGACTGCGACGGCGTCGAATGCTCCTCAGAACACGGTCTCCACCTCGTTCTCGTCCTTCGCGTCGATGCACTGTCGTCTCAACACAGCCTGCTCCTCCGCACTCTGAAACACCTTGCTCAGCGTGAACTTGGCACCGCACACTATCCGAAACTCGTCGGCGCGCGGCGATTGGATGTCTGAGAGGTAGGACAGGATCTCGAGCGCATCCTGTGCGCGTCGTTTAATCAATCAACGGGACGGCGTATCAAGATGATGAACAAACCTCGAGACGGAGTTGGATACCGTCCGTGAGTGCCGTAAACAAGATATTCTCTACCTCTTCCCTCGGCGCGTCCAAAATGCGCGACGCCTTGGCAGAAGCGAGAATGGCCGGCGCGGACAGAGAATGGCGTTGCAGGTATTGCGAGTTGAACGCGTCCAGCGAGACCTCGGCGGGCTTCAACTCGGCCAAGGACGCATCGAGGACAGACTTGATCGGCTCGGGTATGTCGCTCACGGAAGCAACTGCAACGAGCGATCGCATTGGTAAACGCGCCGGCGTGAACACTCGAGGCAGATGAGACAGACCTTTTTTCATTAGTTCCACAATGCGGACGTGCACTTCAGGATGCTGTGGATCGCGCGCGTGCGCACGACGAAGAGCTCGCGTGGCCTTCAAGTATTTCTCTGCATTTCGTGTCAACACCCCGTCAACACACGCTCGAAACACGCACCCTGTCGTATGGCAACGTCGAACACGGTCACGTTCACGTCGATGTTGTCCTTGCCAAACTCTCCCAACGACCCAAGGAACTTGCTCGCCCGCTCCAACGGATCTTCCGCCGCTGCGAATTTCAACCCCTCTGGGTCGTCGTCCTTGGCCGGGGGTGCCTCGAGTCCCTTGTCTTCGTTGTGTTTCCCCCGCACTACTAACCAGGTGGTGATATGGTACACACGAAAACGGATAAAACGATTCCTGGATTCACCCTTTTGTGAGCTCGCCGCATCGTCATTGTCTTGCGGGGAGTCCGCTGTCACTTTATGCGCTGCCTTCTTTGCCTTGTTCAGCGCTTTCTTGGACATCTCGCCGGATGGTTCTGCCGAGAAAGATCGGTCAGGAAGAGCGCACGACACGGAGGGGCTCGAAGCTTTACCCGGCGGCGGAAGTAGGGATTTGATTATCGCAGGATCGTCGTAGAGTAGAATCCATATCTGGACACGGACGCCGTTAGTGTAGGATAATTGAGTAAAGAAAGAGGTATTACTCGAGCACTCCACACCGCAGCGTGGATATATGTAGGGTGGGAGTGGAGATCGTCTTCCCAGCCAAGCATTCTGTAAAAGAGAGATCAGTTGCTCATAGGACAAGCTCCTGCACCGGACGACGTGGACGCACGCAACGTAAGAACCTAGCATGCTCCTACGAAGCGAATACTGATGGAAGTCGTATTGCTCTTCGCGGAAGTTGTGGAACAACTGAAAGTAACGTTCCAGCGCCAGTAAGCGTATCGGACAGCGAAGACTGTACCTTTTGGATAGCATAGTACGTCTTGAGCGCGAGGGGGTACTTTTTCAGCCGTCGCTGTGCGTCGCCCACTTCCGCGAGATAATGCAATGCCTGCATCTCTAGCAAGTCTACGCCGGCGCGTACGCCTTTCTGAAGAAGCGGTCAGCGGTGTGGCGGCGCACGCGAGGAAAGAATCAACCTTGGTGAATAGCCTCAAGACATCGTCTGCCTCGGCGATCATCCCTGCGCGCAGACGGTATTTACCCGACTTGGTGTTCACATACCGATCTTGTCCATCTAGTTTCTGAGCGTCGTCCATTGCACGCACGGCCCCATAGGGATCGCCGGCACGTTTCAGCACGCGGGCCTTTGTCATGTACAGCTCAGGCAGCGTGGGCGTATGTTCCATCGCACTGTCGAGAATCTCCAACGCCTTTTGGTGTTGTCCCAGGGAGGAGTAGTGTTGTGCAAGGAAGTAGAGCGTCCAAAGATAGTATGTGGGGTCCGCAGATGTGGGCGGCGGCACCTGATCTTTCGGAGTGACGCTCGCCCGGATATCTTCAACGATGTCTTGGATCGACTGGAGCCTGAACGGGTCAGCATAAAGGTTCTTGACGTCACTAAACAGGGAGGGTATTCCTTTCTGAAGCGCGCGTTCGAGATAGGGCTTGACTAATTCCTTGAACTTTTCGCCTGGGAACGGTTTGAAAAAGGATCTGACGAGATCATCCTGGCTTACCCTCCGCGATAGTCAGAGCTAGCCGTTGATGCGTGTTTGTATTCTGGTGCTTGGACGAGAACTCGTCGAGGATGGCCAGAGCTTTTATTCGGGACTCGTCAGTCAGGCTGCCTTTCATGGCGTAAGATCGCGTCGATAGAGGTGTATGTCGCGTGCATTACCAAGATCGATGCCAGCATTGGCAATGAAGCCCTTGTAATAGTCTTGACTGTCGGGGTTTTGGTCAATCAGTTCTCTCCACGATTGTTCGGCTGCCTCTGTCCATTCTTCCTTTTGTGCGCTATCTACGTCAGCGCTCGACTTGAGCTTTCCGTAAAGACGTGCTTGTATGCAGATCAGCAGACCGACGATAGGCGATCGGTCGTTCCTCACCCCTGTATTCAGCGATTACTGGACGATCGACCAACATTCTATCCTTTGCATTTTTATCCAGTAGGGCCAAGGCTGCCTGAAACTCTCCCAGCTCTTCCAGTATGCGGATGTGGAAGAAGACCAGCTCTCCGTACTCGGGCTCGCGTGAAGGAACGTTCTGGGATGTAGAGTGAATGGGGATAGCGAGACGATGAGAACCAAAACGAACCCGGAGGAAACCCTCGATATGGTCTAGGCAACGTCTTGCTTCGGCTGGATTACCGGCTAGCTTGTATGCGAGCGCGACGCCGATCCAGTGGACGCGTGAATAAGGGCGCAAGCGGAGCATATGGAGGCGCGACTCGACGAGGGCATCGTATTGGCGTGTATGCGTTTGGAGGATAGACGTTTCACGGACGATGTTGAAGTTGTCCTGTAACATTCTCCAAGTCAATGCGATGAGCAGGTATTTCCGGGTGTGTTGTGCACCTTGTCGAAATTGAGGGCCCTCGTGTAGGATTTGAGGGCCTCTTCGTAGTTGTGTTCCCCCTTTTGTACGAGGGCCCACACGTGCCAACATATGTGTGACTGGAGGTCTCTGCGCATGCCGTCCTTGATGAGAGCGATGCCTGGTCCGCGCTCGCCGAGATGGACCATGAGGAGGCCCTTCATGCACATCGTTTCTGCGGGCGGTCAGACGAGAGAGAGGGCGATGATGAAAGCACGGACCGCCATGTTGGGGGTATTTCTTGAGGATCTGGTCTGCGATTTTCCGACCCTTTGTGAGCTGTTTCTGTTCGTAGGCCTGGAGGAGCTCCGAGAAGAGCTTGCGCTCCTTTGGTGCGAGGGTTTGTGAGGACATGCGCTCCATCGACAGCCAAGCCACCAGGGGAGCATCGCCGAGCGGCAGTCGGAGTATCAATATTTCAAATCTCCGACCAGCACAGCGAACGCGCTCGGACGCGACCCCCAACGCCGCCGCCGACGACGACGACGACGACGATGGTGGCACAGACGCGCACGGCGACGACGACGCCCTCGAACAAACTCACGTTCAACGAAAAGATCGTCGGCAAGTCCCTCTCCACCGACGCGCTCCTCAAGAAACTCAAGGCACTCCATACCGAGCTCGCCGAACTCGACCAGGAACTCGTCGACGTGAACTCGCTCACATCCGTCCGCTCGCAGCTCATAAACACCTCCCTCCTTCTCCACAAGGACAGAGGCGTCAAGGCGTACACCGCATGCTGCCTCGCAGACATCCTCAGGCTATATGCGCCGGACGCCCCTTATACCCAAAACGAGCTCAAGGACATCTTTCAGTTCTTCTTCAGGCAGCTTTCCGCAGGGCTCAAAGGCACAGATGCACCGTACTACAACGAGTTCTTTCACCTCCTCGAATCCCTCTCGACCGTCAAGAGCGTGGTGCTCGTGTGCGATCTCCCACACGCCGACGAACTCATGACCGAGATATTCCGCGACCTGTTCGGGCTCATACGCCGCGATCTCGCGAAGAAGATAGAGATTTTCATTGCCGACATCCTCGTCGCACTCATCGACGAGTGCCAGTCCCTCCCGAGTGACGTACTTGACACCATCATGGCTCAGTTCTTGGACAAGAATACGGTGAGTCGTCGAGCGTCCTGATCATACCTTCTCGTTGATCATATCCCATCAGCGTCTGGCTCAACCTGCCTACAGACTGGCCGTGCAAATTTGCAATGCGACGTCGGACAAGTTGCAGCGTCACGTCTGCCAGTACTTTACTGACATCATCGTCACTAATTCGCGCGACCTCGAATCGGAGAGTGACTTTGATGAAATACGTACCGCACACGATCTCGTCAAGCAACTCAGCAAGTCTTGTCCTTCCTTGCTACACAGCGTAATACCGCAGCTCGAGGAAGAACTCCGTGTGGACCAGGTTCAAGTAAGGTTGATCGCCACCCAAGCCCTGGGAGAGATGTTCGCCGATAAGGGTGGTTCCGATCTCATCAGAAAGTATCCAACCACGTGGAACGTGTGGTTGATGCGCAAAAACGACAAGGCAGCAACCGTACGGCTGAAACTCGTCGAAAGCGCTAGGGGACTACTCTCGAACCTGCCTGAACACAGAGAGACAGTCGAAGGCAAGCTCCTATCTTGGGATCCGTGGACGGGCAGCCCTGACGTTCTCCCGAATAGAAATGCTTCAGCTCAAGCTCCTGGACCCCGACGAGAAAGTTCGCGCCGCGGTATGCAAAGTATATTCTCAGCTCGATTATGAGACTGCGCTTCACTCTGTCTCCGAAGCACAACTCAGAGCAGTCGCTGGTCGTGGAATGGACAAGAAGCATTCCGTCCGTGTAGAGGCCATGAATGCGCTGGGCAGGTTATACAATCTCGCATATCCGGAGATGTACGCCCTTTTCTCTTGTGAGTATCATCATCTAACACTTTTCTTTCCAGCGAGAACGGTGACTCGTCGGCGGTCAGAAATTTCGCGTGGATCCCTAACGAGATCTTTCACATCTCCAACTTGACGTCTGAAGCTAAAGCTGCTGCGGAGCAAGTCATTGCTGATTATGTTCTCCCCTTACCTTCGTCTTCCACAAATTCCGCCTCGACGTCGAAAACCGTCGAGGTTGACGAGGTAGCATGGACAGATCACTTGCTCAACACCATGCGGCATCTAGATGACCTCGGTGTCAACACAGTTCTGAGTATGAGTGGGATTAAAGCAAAGTGCGTCGATCGATTTTCTCACCATGGGCAACGAAGATCGATAGTATGCGTAGTCGCCCGACTATGTATGAACATTATTTGCAGGCATGCATACAGAACAACGTAAGCGCCCTGTGGATGTTGGCCGAGGTGTTCCTTATCGGTGTACTAGGGCGGTGTGATTGACGAAAACGAGGAGGCAATCATACAACGTCTAAACAACGTGGTGAAGCACTTGTCTCGTACGTGATTTTAAGGGTCCTATTCAATGCCTTGACTCCTGTTCTAGGGCAGTTCCCTGATCCTCTCAAGGCAGCCGAGGATCTGCATGACTTCGCCAAAGCAAACGAAAATAGGCTTCACAAGTTACTGAAGACTTGTCTGGATCCCCAGTCTGATCTAAAGAGCATCGTGAAAGCCTCGAACGAGTTCCTGCGGCGCGTAGAGCAATCACTAGAGTCCGCGCTTCCTACGATGACTATCTTTCTGCGTCGCGCGACCCTCCGCATTGTAAACCAGTCGTCCATTTCCACCCTCATCAAGAAGGTTCAGAAGTCCGCACCATCGTCGAAGCATGCCCAACAACTTTTAACTTTCATATCGAAACATTGTCCTATCCTCTATAAACCTCATGTCAGCGAACTGACCAAGGCAATTGCGGACGAGCGCAACGTGACTCTGGTGGAGGTTGGCATGCATGCACTCGCATCCGTGACGAAAGCTGATGAATCCCAAGCGGCGTTGGACAAGTGCGTTTTTTGACCCTCTCTTGAGGCTATTTGCTGACATGGTAATCGTGATCGTTCAATGCGCAGACGAACGCTAGAACGCATTACGCGATTTGCACTCGGAGAAAACCCGAAAATCGCCAAGTTTGCGGCTCGCTTACTGGCTTCGTTGAAGGATCACGAAGACGCATGTGTGGAAATCGTTCAGGTACACGTTCCTTTGTCTGCGCTCGAGGTTGCGATTTGTTCATTGCCCTCAAGTCTATCTCCGAGAAGCTTTCGGAAGCTACGCCGGAGGAACTCGTTGCCCACACAACCGTTCTAGCACAGATGGCGCGCTTCAAGCCAGCCGCATTCGAACACAGGAGTGACGCTATCATGGCATTTATGATCAAGAAACTGCTTATGGGTCGACGGTCAAAAGAGCCCGTAAGGATGCTGTACCTTGATTCGAGGTAGACACCTGACTTGTTTCTGTGATGAAGGAGGAAATGGCTCTCGATGACGACTGGGTGCAAGATGAAGATATCGCACCGATACACAAGGCCAGGATCCTCGCGTTGAAAGTTTGCCGGAATCGGTGTCTTGCCAGTGCGACTGCAGAAACTGCAGTGGAGCTTGCTACCCCCGCGCTCAAAATGTTTTCGACACTACTTGAGCATTCAGGGTCATTCACGGCAGATGCACCCGACAGGTTGAGTCCCCCGAGTAGGCATGGCACCCGCAATAAGGCTGATGGATCACACGTAGTCCACCAGTCAAATCTCGCATGCGATTACAAGCCGCTGTGTCGCTTCTACACCTTTCTACTGTGTCTGCATTTGCGACCGTGATAAGTAGCAACTATATATGGCTAGCTATCTCAGTCCAGGTAGGGATCACTTCGAACTGGCCACTCGGCGATGCTGATGTGGATCTACTTAGGATCCTTGTTATCATGTCCGAATAAACTTTTTGACAAAACTCGTGTCTTTGCTAACCGCACGTAAACTCCCGCCACGCTTCAACACGATACCCTTCCTGACGATTCACGACCCTGAGGCCGATGTTCGAGACAGGGTGAGCTCTACTCTGCGAAACTTGGCGCAAAACATTGAACCCTCTCCCAGGCCATAGCTTATATTTCGTTTATCTCGAGATCTATTCCACCTGCCGCACGCGTTGATCACTTAGAACTGATTTTCATCCGTCTTCTTCATCTCCTTGCGCACCATCCCGACTTTTCTACCGCGCATGAAAACATCCAAGAGATGACGAAGTAGGTTTTGGTTGTCCGTCCTGTATGGGCCCATTCCCAACGTTATTTTACCTTTCTAGATATATTGAGTTCTACCTCGATTTAGTTGCGAGCTCTGAAAATATTGCGCTCCTTTATCACCTTGCGCTCAAAGCCAAGACTGTGCGTGACTCGGAATCGCATACATATAGCGAGGTGCGAAGATTTTCGCTCGACTTACACACGCGCATTGATGTTTGTTCCAGAATCTCTATACGATGGCAGAGCTCGCCCAAGAGCTGATCAAGGTCCGCGCGCAAGCTCGCTCGTGGACCCTTCAGAGTTACCCCGGTAGGGTTAAATTGCCCTCGGACATCCTGCGTACTCTTCCGAGTCCAGACGCTGTCGCCAAGGTGATTGGCATCATTCCACGGATTGCATGGACGATTCGTGCTGAGAAGACACAGGTGGTCAAAACGCAGTATCTGTCCGAGGAAACCATTGCTTGGTTGAGGGAGATTAGGGGACACAAACCGGCCGCGGCCACAAAGGTACTCCCGAAAATCAAATTACGCCTGTCATCGTGATCCGTTGATGCCTGTGCTTTGTAGGAGAAGAAGCGGGAACCGAGGGAGGCGAGGGACGGGAAGTCACCGCCTGCGAAGCGCAAAGCTTCCCGAGCTCGAGCAAACGGCGCGCCAAAGTAGGTTCTTGTGCGGCCCGGAGGACAGGATTTCCCTGACGTCGATTTCTTAACAGGCGTGCGAAGACGCAGAAGTCGGCGCGGTGGACCAGTGATCAGTCTGAATCAGAAGAAGAACCACCATCTGATGAGGAGTCGGTTCCCGATCAATCAGAGAAAGCGACGTCCCCGAGACGTTCTAGTTCTGTGCCTAGCGAACCTGGTCAGGATAGCAACAAAGAAGAGGACGGCGGTGAACCGTCAGAACGAGAGAAGAAATTTGGTCGGAAAGCACGAGCGAAGGCACAGGTGAGTCAGGTCCGGCGCGGTGAAGCACGGCGCTGACGTGGTCGAAAAGGAAAAGATAAGCAAGCAAGTAAAGAAGGGTTCGACGCGACCAAGAAAGTCCTGACGACGCAGATTGATTTGTATTTCATACAGCCTATTCGTGATGCATGATGCCTTGTATTGCCATGCGTGTTGTGTTGCTCTCGTAATCTCTACGTTCTGATTTGTCCCGAGTGCAGGTTGGCCACATGGTGTAAGCGGATGTGATTCTGTTTTCCCCATATGTCCTGGCCCGATGGGCGGGCCAGATGGGATATTTAACGGCATGTATGTGACAACAACATCCCTACAGCATCATTGTGGCGTTTAGATATTGTAAGTACATATGCACCTGCACTGCTTGAGTGTTGATGTCGAGAGGTGAGTATCCCTCTCCGTCTCATCCGGCGATGGCCCCTAGGCGTTCCTCGGGATCTACACCATGGTGTCAAGTCGTCGGTAGACTTTTCATCGAAAACTTTGAAACTGGCGTATCAACGAGATCGCCACTGACACTCTGATAGCCATCCAATGATCCAATCTTTCACATCAATTCTGTCCGTCCCTGGATCCATTCTCCGTATCCCTGAGGATGGGAAGACATTCTGGGCAGGAAAATCTTAAATCCAGCACTCAGGCTGCCAGGGACCAGGGTGCAGTTCTGGGGTCGGTCTCTCTATGGAGAGGACCTTTCTTTTGGTAGGGTGTCCACGACCTTCAAAAAATGTCCCGAGGTCGCTTCCACCTGGTTCGTACCGTACCTCAACGTTCCCAGGTGTGAGCTCCGGACCCGTCCTGCGTGTCAAAGTAACTTTATGCACGTCCGCCGCCGCAGGTCGACTAGGCCAACAAAGGTGTGTCGCTGTGTGACAAGGCTAGGGGGTACGCGACCTCGAGGTAACTCTCTTCGAGGGGCGAGCGAGTCGACATCCGCAAGGCTCTTCCGTGGTCTTCCGTCATGGGGTTCGTCAACCCCGTTGTATTGGGGTAAGCCACTTTCTACCTCCCGTCCTCCGGAGCATCGTAGCGGGCTGCTCACACGTCGGTCGTAGGATCCGTCCTGTCCACAGCGTGAGCTTCCGGTCGATACGAGCGTATCTCACGAGTCGTTGATCCGCGCCGTTTTCAGTCTCGTGGGTGCGACGCTCATCCAGGGGTACATGTAGTACTTCAGTCAGAGTCAGGACCCGCTCAGCATTCGAGTCGCGGTCCGTGTAATAATGTGTCGTCCGATCACCATCATTGTATCTCCACCGACCGGATCACCCGGTGGCGCCGCAGATATAACGCTCATGCTGTGAGTCTTCTCGGGAAAAGTTGTCACCCGACCATGACTGAGCGCTGATGGTGGGCCTTTCCGACCAGCATCCTGGACTTGTCGTCAACGTTGGTGATGCGGCCACCACCATATCCCATCATTACTTCGTGGTTGTAATTGATCCGCCCGAGTCGGTGTGTGGAGCTGACGGCACTCTGAACTTAGATCGTCAACTTTGGCGATTATTCCGCCTTGAAATCCATACTGCTGTGGGTGGTTTTGATCGAGGTGGTGCGTGACCAGTGGTTGACTTTTGAACTCAGAGAATGGGTCGTCGAGAGCACGCTAACAGCGGTCGTCACATGCATGTAAGCCGCTCGCTCGGTAAGACTGGTACGTGCAGCGCTCAGCTCTTCTTC
>JBBPOB010000659.1:0-14235 GCA_038091275.1 Tylopilus subfusipes | reverse complement strand
CAGGCTTGCAGCCTTTTGGTTATGTCGCCTGGCGTGACGAAGCGACAGGAACATAGTCGATCCCGGATGGAAGGCGTCGAAGACGTTTAGCCCTCTACTGGGTGAAGAAAAAAAAATGCGATCGAGAGGGGGGGCGGAAGGAGGGCGACAAAAATCCGCATCGAGAACGCCGTCTGGGGCGTCCTGAGCCGAGGTATGATATTATCCCGTTGGAACAAGCCCATCGATCAATACTTCTTTATCAGTCTGGTCAACAGCAGTCAACAGAAGGGTGTTTTTCACGCCCTTGAGGAACGGTGCGGTACGCACGCCCAGAGACTTGACTATTGAGAGGTAAATTAACTCAGTTGTGCGACAGCGGCTAAGACGTACGAGCAACCTTCAAGCCCCCATTCAACGGTAACTATAACATTTTCGGGGGTATGCATTGTTCGTTCGCGAATGTGCAGGCTGTGCAGACTAGCCTTGTTTGATTCGCACTGACAATTGGCCTAGACCCTGACGTCTTGTCAACCCCGTTACAAATCCGACTCTTGTCATGAGAGCGGAGGAAAGGTTTCTCGGCGAGAAAAACTCACCAAGCCTGATATCTGTATCCTTTCTCGTTGTTAATTATAATGGAGCACTATATTTGTCTTGCTGGCTCTCAGCGCCATCTACCAACACTACGTCGCATAGCGTCGTAATCGTACGACACCGTCCCTTGAGATTGTTCCTGGCACTCTCGGTGATTCAAATATTCACTTACCGGTGCGGCCGGGTCATGGGAGGCTATAATATATCACGAGGTCAGAAATTCGATGATTGGCCCGCTGGGTCCATGGTGACCACATTCGATCGACCCCAAGAATAATATTGAACCGTTCGGCTCTGAAAACATGAGCACATGTCGACCCAGACAATTTCGATATACAATCGAATTGCTCGGCTAAGGACAAGCCTGTGACGCAATATAGTCTCCTGGAGTAATCGTATTGCTCGACGGCGATGATGCCCTCTCTCAGGAGTCTCAGGAGTCATTGAGCCACAGAATCGGTTCGATCGTTCACTTCCGCGCCACTTACGAGAAGAAACCTGCAGCATGCCTGCCTAGAATCATGGGTTCATGCTGCTTCACGATGTGGGTGTGGAAGGTGTCTTACACACGCAACAAACGTTCACAGACCACTTCTAGACCAACGGCAGTGTGCGGTCGAAAAAAATCAAAACAAAATAAATAACAAAATCAAGCTAATTCGACCTGCGGTGCCCATACTCAATAACTTTGCAACTTTTTCTTTGGCGAGGAAAGGGACGTACATAATTGCTGGGGAACATTCCTTTCGTTCCGTCATTCGAGTACCCTAAAATTGTGATCCGTCAATCATATCATTTAAATGAAAAGGCCGAGTTTTCACACCTTCCCACCATCCGTCAGCGCGGCTTTGACCGCCATTGGGCCCGGAAGAAAGCTCGATCAGCTCTCCTTCTTTAATGCTAAGCTCGTCCGGACCCAGTGCTTCATAGTCATACATCACTCGCACTGGCATGCAATCTCGCTCGTCATTCGATCGGACCAACAGCGATAAGGCGCCTACCGAATTGACCAGAGCCCCGTGATTGCTTAGGGCCCCCAGAGAGCTCGAGTGATTCTGCGTCGGCGGTCTCAAGATAGGAAGCTGGAACGAGCCCCTTCCCACCGTGACTGTCAGTCACCTTCACCCAGCCGGAGCCATCATCTTCCTCTACCACATGCACGATCGTTCCTTCTATGGAACGGACCAAGGACCGTGTGTATTCATAAGACGGGGCATGCTGACAGAGAAAGATTTACTTGCCGGAAATGCTCAACTCATAAGGTGAGGACGCTGAGAAATCAAAGGCGACACGGGCTGATGGATAAGCATGCGGCGCATCGACCTGCACGAACGAGGATAGCGTTGGGGTTTCTCCGAAGTCATCAGCTGCGGAAGAAGCCACTCGAGGGTATTCATTACTCTTTTCCTTTCGGGATATGGTCGACGAAGTCCTGGACGGCGATTCCGCGATCTTGTGATCGCCATGAACGCGGGTGCATTCCGCGGGGACCTTTCAAGTCTTCGCACGAGTGGATATCAAGGAACAATGTCACTCACCTTCAGTTCGCACTTTGCGTGAACGGAAAGTCCACACGCCCTGCACGTTTTCCCGAGTTTGCTCAATCCCCAGATCGAGGTCTGTTCTTCGTGAATATTCTGGATGTTACAACCTACTGGGTGGGATATACCTTGCAGTAACCACATGTAGTCGGAATGGAGAACGACGAGCTCTTAAAGTCATGCGGACTAGAACCACCTTGGTCATCTGAAAATAGAATCCTTTCGTCAGACTGCAACATTCAAAACATTATTCCAACGGACCTCCGAGTGCTGCCGCGATGGTGTCTATTTCCGTCCGGAGGACGAGCTCCGATGTCGCGAAGGACGTCGTTTGATGCTGGGTGTCCAGGTAACCCTGCAGAAAATGTGTTCGCTATGAATATGCATCACCAACAATAGAGCTCAATACATTCACGGCATCGTCGATACTCCCAAGCGTGTTGTCTGCGGAATACGAGGCGATCAACTTGGTATACTTTTCTACATCATCGCCTGCGACAGTGTGAGTCAGGTCTCGTGTGACTGGGATGTACCCCTCACGTTTCGCGCCGAGAACTGATCCCAGTTCTTGTAGCTTTGTCCGCGAACGAGCAAGTTTGTTCTGGAGGAACACCTTCGGGGAAGGCTCAAGACTCATTTCATTCTGGGAGAATGTTGGGACGCCGATGCAGCCGCCGAGGTGCGATAACTCACAGTATCATAGTGAGATGTGCAGGGCTCGAAGCTCCAGTCATTGGGCAACATAAATGGTCTGATGTTAAGATCAATAAAAATATTCTGGTCTTTGTGAGGTTGAATTCCATCGAGTGCAGCTGTCACGGAAGCAAGGCGATCCTTGAGCGCCTCTTGATGTGATACCTGTATCGCCTGCGCTTGAAGCAGGACTTTCGTGCAATTCTCCACGAGCTTGGTCTGCAGCTCCTCTGAAATTTGGGTCCCTAAGAGAGCTCTAAAGTCGGAAAGCATATCGCTCACGGTAACTCTGGATGAAGAATGGAGTTCCAGATCGGCGAACTGAAAGCTCAAGGTAATGTCACGCACGTTCTCAAGATTAGGCAAATCTTCAGTATAAAACTTATCCTTGACTCTGTTAGCGACTGCGATGGATACTAGGTACACGCTGCAGATAGTCAGTGCGCCACAGCGATCTTGACGCATGAGTGGGTAAGCTTACTTCTTGCTAGTAAGCATATCATCTCGGTGTTGTTCATACTGCCTCGCTGCACGGTCAGCGTGCCGATCTTGCTGAGCCTGGCCCTGCACGTGGTTTCACAACGATAACAGCAAGTAACATCCCGAACCACGATACCTGCTTCTGGCGATATACGTCGACCTCGGCACAGTCACTGTCGTACTGTGAGGGGATGAATACCATTGGGAACCCGTCACGTAGTGAAGACCTTCCTTTTGCTTATTCTATGCCAACCACGAATCGACTCATTCAGGGAAGATAGCTCTGAGGAATTCCTGGGAACACGAACTTTGAGCCGATCCTGATAAACGCGTTCCCTTTCTGAGAGCAACTTTTGGTAAAATTGTGATTGCTGCAAGACACGTGAGCGTGGTAGCGACCACAGAGCTGCGCACATTAACAGCGGACATCACGAACCTTTTTCTTCAGGCCTTCATTCCGACGCTCTAACGCTTTTAGGGGTTCTGTGATTTGCGCTGCGATCGTGTCGGATAATTGGACATGGTCCTGAGCAACTTCCGACATGGATGTAATGATTTGAGCATAGGCGTTAACGAGTGTGCTAAACACAAGCTAGTCTCTGAGAGAACATCACGAGACATAAGCAGATGGCACCCACTTTTGTTGGATAGTGCTGTCAGAACAGGGTTTTGTGGGACTATCTCCAGCGACAAGCGAGGTGGCTGTCTTGTTTTTCCTCTCTGTGGCCCTTTTCACCAGAAGTTGAAGCTTTGATGCATATTCGCGTTCTAGCGCCGCTCGATCACGGTAAATGTCGTGAATCTGAACAAAGATCCGCTGAACATGTCAAGGCAATTTTCCACGAGCGAGCTGCATACATCGAGAATCAACCCAAGATGGGCGTCGAAAAGACTGCTAACGCGATCCACTTGGTCCTGGAAAAGCGATCAACTTCCGGAGCGGTACAGCCGAGAAATACGTGTTACTGGGAGGTTTTGACCGTAGCTCTCGGTCTGTTGCATTCCGAACTATCGGGACAAATCAGTGCTTAGTATGTGAGTATAGATCCAAGGTGTGTCCGCGACGACAAGTGTCAAGTGCAGACTCCAATCAACTCGACCCCACCGCCACTTGATGCGATGACGCTACAGACACTTTGAACTCGATGGCTGCATTAACAAACTGAGTCCCGAACTCTCCGCGACGAGAGGACTTTCTGCATGAGTCGTGTTTGTTCATACCGCTGCTCAAGTGCAACACGCAGTACATACTCATCCCTAATTGCCGCGGAGGTCGGCTTGAAATACCCATGGTAACGTTACTGCTCGCTGGTTCAACGATTGCTCTCAAGCAGCACTCCATCCTAACTCGATGTGGTGTCCACGCTAACTCGGATATGAATGTCAAGCAATTCCTGCTGCACTCCCATGAGGTGGCCGCACCCGTGAGACTCGTGTTTGCTCAGAGAGGGATAGCTAATTGCGGTGATGGAAATGGTGGCTGCACCGACTTCCTTGAAAGGTCCAGGCCGCACTCCCGCATCGAAGGCCGCGACGAGGCGGTGAAGTAAACCGGGGAGAAAAAACATTGATTGATGCGGGGACTTACGTTCTTTACCTCGCGACGAATAAGTAAAAAAAAAACGCGTCGACGGCGCGGCGCGAAGGAGGCTGTGGCAACGAAAGAGCTGTCAGTGTTCGCCGCTCAATGAACCCAGCTCCGCAATTCTCGGGCGGTGACCCTGCATGGTGGACGGGTGGATATATTTGATGGAAGAAACGCGCTACTGCGACACTCGAGCTGTTGGGCGGTGGTGTGAGCAACGGAAAGCAGTGTTGAGTTGTGTCAGTCGGGACTTGAAAACATCCTACAGTACCTTTCTGCAAGCGAACTCGTGTTTCACTTGTGAGCTTGAACGACCATATCTCCGCGCAAATGAACTCGGACATACAGAGGGTAAGCAGAACGCTCTCGGCCGACGCGATTCGGGGGATATCCTCAAGTTTGATCCGGCCCTTGCCACGATCTTGACATGAGGCCGGCCCCGACTCATCCCACAAAGCCAGCTTGTCAGCGGCGAACAACATATCAAGGTCACCAGGTGGTAGAAACGGCAACCGGCTGGCGAGATGCAGGCTTGGGTATGTGCGAGTACTGCGGCGATGCTCTAATCGGTTAGGTTACAGGGAGGAGGCCATGGAGTCTTCCGACCAAGTTTGTCGATGACTGACGAAGAGCAGGCAGTGTTATTACCCTTTGTGCGACGGTTGTCCTCCATCCGCGCGCAGGCGGGCCGTCGGCTGTCAGGTTCGTTCGCAACCGTGTTCCGCGCGAATTCCTCATGTTCGCCCTAGCTACATGTATAGGTTGGTGATTCCGTCATCGTGGGATTCCCGTACTAGTACCCTCTTAGCCCGAAATCAGTAATCGAGTGGAGACTCGCCATGTCGGGTGACTTCTCGGCTGAATCACCGAAGGCAACCAACCCCCGCGTGCTATTGAGTACTCATGATCCCCTTCCGGTCGATCTCCCCTTTCGGTACAGCAACGCGTTATCCCACCGTAGGTGAGGTAAACCTGGTCTCCACATATAAAAGGGTACCTGAAAACGGTGCATGGGATATTGAACTTGCCAGCCTCCCGCCAGACGCCCCCAGATCGCTCCTAGTTCCGTCCCTCCCCTTTTTTCCATAATGCACCAGCTTTCCATTGTCTTCACCGTGTTCAACATTTTCTTGCTTGCGGTGCTAGCAGCACCATTGCCATTGGACCAGTCACTCGCCAAACGGCAGAATTATGGGAGGGTATGCTGGCCCCTTGAGCTTTGTGGTGTTCCGATGCTGACCATTGGCCGCTCAGGGAACATGGTTCTATGACCAGGCCAACGAGAGTGCATGCAGTAACTGGAACCGGGACAGTGATACCATTGTCGCCATTTCATCCGACATATTCGGCAATGGAGGTTCTTGTGGCCGAGTAGGTGTCCTTTTTCACGTTCGATACCCACCTCTCATGTCGTCTTCAGCCAGTCTGGATCTCAGCGAACGGGGTGACAACGACCGCCACGGTGGCCGATGAATGCGAGGGTTGTGGCCCAAATGATCTAGGTATGCGTAGGCGCTGAACGTTTTCCGATTCAATTTCTCATCACTATTCAAGATATGTCCATCGGTTTGTTCACCCAATTCGCTACTCAGGATGTTGGCGAACTGTCCATCATCTGGGGATGGAGCTGAATGCATCATTTTCCATACAATCGTCTTCCCCTCGGGATCCTGCGGGTCTCGTAATTGATGAATAGATGATTCGGGAAGCACGTTGTTAGGACGTGTTTGCGAATCTTTTGGTGACGTATTATTCACGCGATATTTGTTTCGCTTTTTTCAGAGAGATGGGCTCTGGCAAGCCCCGTTTGTAGCCCTGATGCGGATAGCGATCTATTATTTAGATGGGATTAGAATCACGTCATGTATCTTAAATGCCTTTCTTACGACCACCATTTGTTTTCGGTTTTCTATTCCTAATTCAAGTCAGCTTGGATTCGCAAACAAAACTGTGTCCGCGATGTCCATATTTTGGTCGCTTGGCTTGTTCGGATGCTACGGACATCCAATCACTCATTGAACTAGCCTCGAATCAAGTTTTCCATTCGAGCTGTCACCATTAGTGCAATGCCCTTTTATGTCCGGGACTTCTGTTCGCGCACTGTCCAAAGAGGTGCGTGAGACTCCAATCATCGCTGATCAAGCTCAGCAGGACGTACTCTGGCAAGCTCGCTACTCTTGGAATTCTCGCAGCAGTCAAAGTGGTTGGGTGGAGTTCAGGGGCACAGACTGCAAGCATTCGTTCCCGAACCGGACGAGCCCGAGGCTCCTTCCAGTGATGCACATGCCACAACTGTGCCACCAAGAGAATCCCATTCGGTCGAATCGCTGATAATCAAAGAACAGTGCTCCTTGTGCGAGATGAACGCTCCCCATAAAAAGTGGGTTGAAATTCATGGACCTCCGAGCTCAATGGGTTGATGACCCTCGAAGCAGAAGCCCATCACACTTTTTTCACTGATCAAATGCGGAACAGCCCGATCATGAGATCGCGGTGATTATCGCGTCAATATTGCTAGTGAGACGACGCGTCGAGAGGGTACTCGCAAGTGGCCGCAAAAAAAAAATACGCTCTCGTTGCACACACGATCGCGAGTCGCGACATCGCTTCGCAATCGTGCCTCGCACCATCCCCGCCCCCCCCCCCCACCGCCCCGCTCTGCCTTTCCCCGCTCGAGGGCCACTCTCGTCATTCATATAGTAAATGAGGGTTGGTGCGTTGCCATCGAATCGTCGAGTGACCACGATTATATGAAGCATCAATTGTGTTCGAAGCGAGCAACTCATCTCGGTCTCTGTACGTGCACCACATTGGAAAAATTCTATATCTACTGTCTACGTCCGAACTTTCATTTATTTATTCGCACAGGGCGGTTCGAGAATTTCTGTCTTGAGGTATTGGCCTAGGCTCCTCCCTTGCGCCCCGCGGCTCTGGTGGGTTTGAGGGTGTGATCATGGTGCTACGGTGGAGAGATAACTGGGGAGGGAACTCCTGTCGTGTTTATCTCGGATCCGGCTATCCCCTCTCCTCTGGTTTGTATCCTTGCCTTCTAAAACGGATCAGGAGGTCAGACCCATAACGATTCAGCACACGTACCTTCTCAGGGGCACGTTGTGGCTTCCATCCTTTCCCTCCCGTGGTTTCGGTTGCACCGAGTCGCGTTGGTGCGCCCTGCTGATCAATCCAGTCTTGTTCGAAGCTCCAGCCTAGGGGTGTTCACCGTGCGCTCCATCTAGGAATTCGCGACGCACAACCAATATCTGATGCGTCTGATCCGAGGGCTTCGCGCCCCGATTTTTCGGGTAACGCTGCACGAAAGGCCATCAAGGTTCCTTTGCAATAGTTCGTTCATTTGCAAGATGCGAGTTGTGTTGTATCTCCCTGGACTTTGCGACCGTCCGATTCGCATGGACACAAGGGACTGCGAGGTCTCTCAAGAAGGGCGACTGCTTAGTGCATGCCACGTTCATTACGGGTCGTTTCTCAGAGTTCCAGTGCGCAGTGAAGCCTAGCTTCGACTTATTCCCGAGGACGCGTTTTAAAGTGTTGTTCCACCTGAAGCACTGACGCTCTCGGTCTTTCAGAAGCAGGACCAGCTCAAGCCTCTCATGCATACCCATCATGATGCTATCAGCGCTTCTCGAACAGAGCCAGGGCAAAGTCAGGGCTGGCGAACTTGGCGAACTCCAATTCATTGAGCAGCAAATTCCCACGATCCAGTAAGTGAATACCTCAACTGCATCGATAACAGTGTACACACTTCTGGATGATCCGCTATTCTTCAAATGATACTCAAGAGTCTTTGAAAACGCATGAACATCGGGTCGGATGTATTGTTACAATCAAAATGCGGGGTCATGTACAAGTGAATATGCGATAGCGAAACGCAATGCAACGGTCCTAGTTGTGAAGGAAGCCACCAATGTCGTAAACGTCGTGTACAGGAAGAAGGGAGCCAACGGATGGTGCACAAGAAAGAAAAAGATCAGTTTACATCAAAGAGATATTAGTGTGCTTCGCGTGACCATGAATCACCCCATAGTCCAAAGTCAAGGTCAAAGTTCGTTCATGAAAAGGTAAAGTAAGTGACAGCCAACGCAACGCTGAGAGATGTCGCAAGGCTTGGAACGTGTCTATGCCAAGCGGCGCTTGAACTTGCTGAGCCCGGAGCGGTTGTGGCCGTCGCGAGAACTGTGGTATTAGTATGAGAAGCTGTTTGACTCGCTGGTGTCGTAGCACTCGTTAAAGATCCGGCGTGGGTTGTCGGGGAAGAGCCGTCAGAGTAACTGGTAGAATGGGAACTTGCAGCAGTAGGTGTGGGTGAGAGTGGATCTGGGGAGGTCGGATCTGGTGGACTCGTCGGGCCAGGGGATGGAGCCAACGTGGTCGATGAAGAGGCATCATTAATAATCATGAACTTAGGACTCGCATTACCAGAATCGCCGAACACTGTCAAGGGGATTGAGCAGGGGGTATCATGCAGCAGCGTGACAGTTACTTACAGACAACGATGTAGTCGGAACGTGTGGGGACATTAGGTACCGTTATCTGAACTTGTCCGACGGAGTAGTTGATGTTGGTGGCAAGAGGCGAATCTTGATGGAATGTTAGCATAGGCCAGTGGCAGCTGAGGTATTCCTCAGCGTTGCCAAAGCAACGTGCGCGTACGAGGATGCACTCCCTCAACTATATTAAGCAGGACACTTACCTAGCATGAGGTTCTCGCTGTTGTTGTACCAATAGCCAAGAACCAACCTCCCGACCGGATTAGTCTGCTGCACCGGCAAGCCAGCAGTGTTCCTAAAGAGAATTAGCATTCCCTTGCTCGGAACCGCGAGACAGTGAAGTAGCCTACCAGGTCACTGTTTGGGTCTGTCCGACATGCCAAACGGTGCCAGCTGTTGGACTGGTGATAGGTGGGGCAACGACATCCCTTGCAGCCAGGTCCAGGGGCAAGGCTGAAACAGAATACAGAAGAGACGTGAAGAGGAGAAGGTACGTGAGCATCTCTCTTGACTGATTGGTAGAGTCCCGGAGAGAGAGGAAACCCTTCAAGTAAAGTGAAGAGCTTCACCGGAGCAAGAACTGATGAGCCGAACCATTATATGGGCGAGACCGTGTGAACATGGGTTCATATCAGGCAAGCGTGCCTGTTCATATGCGGGATCCTCGGCGTGCGAGCCAGCCCAACGACTGCATCAGCGCTTGCTGCAATTTCAGTCGGGCACATTGTCAACGTCAATCACCCGTATAAATAGTACTAGTCTCCATATCTCACCGATCGTCGTCTCTGTTGTCAAGCTGACCGCATTGCGTCTGCAGAGTCTTTCTACTAGTACAGCGGCACCAAGGATCGTCCTCTTCCTTGGACTTGCAGCTGTCGCAGCGCGAGCTGGTTTTCATCTGCCCAGCCGGGCGCTATCCGTGGGTATCGAAGCCCATCTTGACCAATGATAACGGAAATGACCGCCACATGGTATCCTTCAACCCTTAGCCAACTTCACTTCTCGATATCAGCCCTCGCGCTGAGTTGAGCAGCGTTAAAATCTGTGCTTTGCATCGACTTCTCTTCGCAAGGTCAAAAGACTTGACTGGTGTGTTATTTCGCACCGTATTTGCTTGGCAGAAACGGTGTGGCAGCCGTGGTGCAACGACACATGTCAGACGCTCAATGTAGCTGACCCTGGGATCGCTTCGACCTTCACATGCTTCACACTTCACATGATCAACCTTGATCGGCTGAGGCACTAGAGTGGTTTTCTCACCTTAGTTCCCTTGCATTCATTCATGTTATGGTGTCATATAACAGCTTGTGGTTGCATTCATTGGCTGCGTCAGAAGCAGGGTTCCAGTGGTTTATCGTGCAATGTCGGCCTCTTGCAACCTACAACTACATGGCGAGCCGATCTTCGCTTCCTCGGTGGTAATGCGGGAGGTGGTTGAGGTGTTGACCCATCCTTTCAAAGGGAGAAACAGGTGACTAAGTGTCCCCTTATCTGTGGAGCGCTGCATCAGGTGCAATGTCACGTCGTCCCTGAACCATGAGGGTTATGTCTTAGAATGTCAATTCAAATGAGGATGAGTCCTGCACAGCGAGTCCCCCACTTCGCTTATCCTGTCACTGGTACCCCACTCGTAGAGTCGCAAGTGTCGCCAGTCACACCTACCCTTCGCATCCATATGTTGGTACGTACATACTTACGGTATTTAATTTATCGACCACTATGTACATATTGCCTTGCGTGTGTTGCCTTGCATGTTCTCCATTCCATCAAGAACGTTGGTACAGCTTGATTTCTTTTCGCCGAGCCACCTCCTTGCCGCCAACCACCGTAGTCCGGTCGAAGCTGGGACTCAAGACCGCAATCTGCCGTCGTCTTGCCTCATGTATCGAGACGAAATCCGCAGAACATCCAATGAGTGGTGCGAGACTGTCTGCATCATTCCCATCACTGCGACCGGGATCCTTCATGGCGCCAATAGCTTCCTTCGAGGTAATGGACACCGCACGCTTGTTTTGCCCATCAGTTTTTAGCTTAAGCGAAAAACCTGATGTTCACCGCATACCAAAAGTTCCCGCCATCCGGAATAGCGCCACTTCCAGACATGCCAGCGTTAGTGGGTCGAGGCATCCTTGAGGCATGAATGCATTCTCCACGTCGTTATTCACGCTCAGTGCGACATGAATGCCGTGATCTCGCCAGAACCTGGCAACATCAAGGGTCCGTTCTGCGGGTGGAGTGGTTCGGGTCCCGTCTGAGCCGGGTCGGCCCATCATACGTGTCGCTTTGCGGCAGCGCGACGATTTACCAGGGGGAGCTCATCCAGTTCGGTGCGCAGTCTAGACCACTCTTCTGCAGAGAACAACCCGAGTCTCGTAGCGTGCCCGATGGTGACACGACGACTCCCGGCGCTTGCTTTCGTCCATCCTACCGCCCTCTTCTGACGAAGCGTTTCCCACGCCATCGGTTCTGCATTGACGCCAAGGTTACTAGTATACTAATAGTCGAGGTGGAAGTCGGCGTGGAGATTGTGGTCCCAAGCTAGCTTGAGGATGTGTGCGATGTTCTTGTGTGCATGCTCCACGGATGGTTCGACCCACAGTGCAGATCCAACAACCGATATCCTATCTCGTGTTAGAGCAGTCTGGAATAGTTTGAAATTATCCCCTGTTGTCTCGGCTATTGCTGATGGGTACAATGCTTCTTGGGCAAATGCTTTCAGAACACCGTGTGGTCACAGCACTATTACTCACCAACGATTTGGATGTCACACACGCCTTTCCACTCGGACTTGACTCTCAGTCCGGTGTCTAGACATACCATCCCAACAGTTGTATCGATTTCGACGTATGCTCGCATTTCCGTGACCCCAGCATATATGCTTTGGCGCACGAGTCGTGTGGCACGAGCATGGAGATCGGCCAGTCGGTCTGAAAACCTCGCCTTGGCCTCGTTGGTCACACGCAAGGCCTCGGGAAGCGGGTTTGCGAACAGGTAAGCATTAGACCATTGGCATGAAACGTGATCATGCTCACCCTGTGAGAAGCGGTTCGCACTGCTCCATAATGAAGCATTTGTCTAGGTGAATATGTGCATGACACAGGCTACGGCCCGGGAAAACTCGAATAAACGTCGCGTTCGCAATGGGCTGGAAAGTTGCTTACGACGGTAAGAGAGTTCCGCCGTTGCCTTGGATGGTAGTCGAGCGGCCCGTCGTTACTGCTGGAGGCGGCCGAACTTGGTTACCGGAAGGAACAATGTCGAGTACGCGGCCGTTGAGGCACTGGACGTCCCAGAGCTGTTTCGCCAGATATGCATCTTCGTATGCCTAATGAACGTTAGTTATAAGTGTTCGCTCCTTACTGGCATCCATAGCGTTGCAAGGCCCGCACGCTGAACGTGGTACGAACCGCGGAATTGCAAGGATTGACACTGAAAGAGGGACTCGTTGGTCGTTCAGCGCTCACGATAACTTGAAACCACGAAGATAACAGCTTGAAAGGTCAGTGACCACGACATTTTCCCATCCCACCACCTAGGAATAGGTAAAGCTGAGAACAAGAGACGGATGGGAACAACCGCCCATTAATTGCAAGAGAAATTCAACTAGACCGAGGTCAGTGTTTCTACGTCACGGGAAGAGTAGGTACTGAAGATCATCCAAATGTCATAGGCAAGATCTGGGCAGTGCACAAACCATGAACAGTTCCTGAAATATGAATCAGATATCAAACGATTGTCCCATCCTTCAAGCGCATGACTTGGGAGATATACACGTACATCAGTAGCTTTCTTTTTGAACCTAGGCTGGCCTTAAAGTAGTGTTACGTATGAGGTTAGCGTGGAGCGACCACTTACCTCGGGTAAGGATGGTAAGGCTTGCCATTACCGTTTTGGTTGCCGAAAGGAGTGGTGCCGAGTATACGTCCGTTGAAACAAAGTTGAATATCTCGTACGCCAAGTGGCTGTTGGTTATGGGTGTTCGCTCTTCATCCATACCGTCAGCCCAGCCAAGGAGAAGGGCCGCTGTTCAAGGTCATCCAGTGTTCGCGATAACTTGATGGGATGGAATTAAACAATCTCCGTCCCGTCACCAGGTAAAGCTGAGATTAAGGGTGGGAACAACATTAGTTGTAAGAATAATCTCAATTCGACTCAGCGGTCAGCGTGTCAAAAAAGGCAAAACTAGGTTACAGGAAGAAAAAAGCACTGCGCATCACCCGGATCAAGAAGCCAACGTTTTCCGGAACCATTCCATTGTCTGTGACCAGCTGCCTTCAAACCCTGCCTTGATGTCATCATAGGCAAGATTTGGGCGACACGCGAAGCCATGGACAGTTCCTAGATCATAGATTAGACGTGGAATGCACGAGAGATCAAACCTACCCTTGTAATCTCTGAACTCGTAGGGGACAAAGTCTGCCTTGTCTTTGCGTGCCGCGAAAATTGCGTCGGCCTTCAAGCGCATAGCTTGGGAGAATGCCATGTCATCTGGTCCAGTGTCAACTCAGAGTACGTCGAAACGAAGTAATCTTGGACCAACGTTCTGCGCAAGCCCAAGCAGTGGGTACCTGAAGTAAAGGTGGTGTAAACGAATCAAAGTTGAAGTAAGATACATATACACCTAGTATTCCTGCACATCTGTGCGGACCACATGACTGACGTACCCCACAGCGCCAAGTTTGTCGCATTTGTTCTGCTCACGGACGGTTTTGGTGAACTAGAAAAAGATAAGCAGGGGATATGGGGCGGTAGCTTATGATGTACTTCGGCAGCGCGAGGAGCGACGACGTGCACGGTAAAAAGTTCGAATATTCCAGATAATGCGAGCGAACAAGCGGAGCTTATCCCACGATGG
>JBBPOB010000658.1:0-14238 GCA_038091275.1 Tylopilus subfusipes | reverse complement strand
TCCAACTGCCAGGCGTGCAGGTCTGGATCGTCATTCAGCACTGCTGGCGCTATACTTGCTGGCAGCCCAGCAGGCCCATCTTGGAGGGCATTGGGCTGACTCAGACTTGGAAGGGGTGCCGCTGCCAGTGGAGTGGTGCCAAGCAACTGAGCAAGGGGTTGTGGGGCAGCTGTGGGGATAGGTGGAGGTGGACCCGGTGGTTTTGGTTGGAGCAGGGCTTGGATACGCATGGTGGCCTCCTTGTTGAGCACCAGTGTGTTTCGCTCGTTGTTGGAGGTAGACCATTGGGTGTAATAGCTCTTGAGGTGCTCTGGAAGCTGTAATTGGCAGTGGTGATGTTCAGTGTTGGGCTTGTGACCATTCGTCAACTTAGAAAACTTAACTCACCTTGTAGAAGATTGATTTTCTGTCGCAGTGCTCAGCCCAAAGGGCAGTGAGGGCAACCCACTGTGGTGCTGCTCGATTGGTGAAAAGTGTTGAGGTTTGTGAGGGGAGCTGAAACAGGTCGCGCTCGGCTTGAGTGTGGACTGGGAGGACAGCATATCGAGTCTGTTGCTGCTGTGCTAGTTTGTTGTGGCACAGCTCCCTTGCTTTCACCAGATTCGGGTCGTAGGGCAGCCAGTCATACTGGAGACGGGCGGATTCGTTGTGTGGAAGGACGCCAAAGATGATCTCAGCTTTCAAAAAATCATTGCCATTGACCCACGTTCCTTGGCTGAGGTCAGCTTCTTGTTTGAACGCTGATTGCGTGATGTCGAGAAGGTGAGTGATGGTGTTTTTGAGCATGATGTCGAAATGGCCCAGGTAGACCTTTCCAGTGCGGGCGGCTGTTCCAACCTGTGGGCCATCATCGCGTTGGCATGCATGAGCACTTTAGGGACTTGGAGGTGGGGGAATGTACTTTGAGATTATGGATCACAGCAAAATGAAGAAGGATATTTGTTGTGCGATGTGGTGCAAGGTTCATCGACCAACACTGACGAATGAGAGACTGGTGGACACCACCCTCGACCAAGTTTGTGCCATGGCAACACCGATATAGTGTAAGTCCCATGCTGTCAACCCCCATGTTATAGTACAATGGAATGCCTGGTGGATCCAAGTAGTAGCCCAATCAAATGTTCTCCAGGAGTTTCCCACGTCCTTGGTCCAAAGAGTGGCTGGCCGGTCACAGAGTCTTTCATAGGCCCATAGACATTGAACACTGCAACGACGCAGGGCAATATTATTGCAGGTGCGGGCAGATGACAGCGGATGCGCTGAAGCATCCATTTTGGAGAACTCCGGAGCTTTGCATTGAACGATGTACCCTGCTTCTCTTGATGAAGAGACGGTCTGCGTCACGCTCCCGTGGCCGGCTGATGCCATGACACGCGTGACGGCGACTGTGTCGGTGGCGGTGCTGGCTTCGTCTTCCCTTTCCCACACCCCCAGGGTCGCGCCGCTCTCGTTGTGTGTGTGCAGAAACGGCTATCTGCTAATCCTTGCTCACTCCTTGTCCTCCTGCTCCCCAGCACCGGCGGCTGCCCTCCACACCCTCGGGCAGCCTCCTCCTCCTCCTCCTCCTCCCCCCCTTGTTGTCCTCAGAGTGGGCCAAGGCACCCACCTGACCTGCTGCTGCTGATCCAAGTTCGTTGGGCTCCCTGATCATGTTGGCGACAGTGCTGCTCGGCACACGCGCTGACCCCCCAATGTAACACAGGCGGCGGGCGATCGCTCTGCATTGGTGAACGATCAGGGGGCGCCATCTGGCCTGCTGAACACACTCACTGTGTTGGCCACCATCATCTTCCCAATCGTGCTGCTGATCGTCTGTTACCACGCCTATGAGCGACTCGTCCTCAAGATCTGCAACCTCCTCTGCCCCCCTCAATGGGGTCTCCATTCAACTGAGCTCCAAGTCGCCGTTTGTGATGACCTGGAGTCGTTCCACTGCATCACTGTGACCTCGCACCGGATCCAGCTTGAACGTGGCCCCCATCCCTCGCTGACGGTCGACGACCCCCTCCAAGTCAAACCAGAACCAGACCCTGAGCTGACTGGGACGGAACGACCAAGCAGGTCAACGACAGTGTGTCAGGCCATGAAGCCCCCAGAGTCTGCCATTGAGCTGGACGTGATCACTGCCTTGATGGAGACCGGTGTCTATGAGCCCTCACAGATCAGCGAGCATGGCCTCCCATTCCCTGGTGACCTGGACGGCGCTGGGTCACTCAAGACCCGGCACCTCTGCATGTGTGTGATGCTTTGGGCGATGCTGCCAGTGGGGCTCGACGCGGGGACTGACTCGCTCCTCCTTCCCTCGCAGCGAAACCTTGAAACATGCAGAGCTCAAGGAGCTCTGCAGGAGGTTCAACCTCCCTCTTAGCGGCAACAAGCAGGCGCTCCAGCAGCGCCTGTGAGAGTTCAGCAGCGACTGCAATGCTTGGGATGAGTAGGGCACCCATTCTCTCATCCTGCATCGATCCATCCCACTAACACGTCTTCTTGTGGCAGCCTTCTCCTGGGCGCAACTTGACCCCACAAAGGGAGTCATGGTGGTGGCATGGGTCCGAGCATGCCAGCGGTCGAAAAGATGAAGAAGACGTGCGTGAAGAGGTTGGCAAAGCGTTGTGAGCTGCTGCTTGGCAAGGACACCCCCGCCAGCACCCATAGGGGGACGTCTCCCCTCGTGGAGAGATTTAGGGACATCCGTACACAGGCCGAAATAGATGCTGTCGTTCCATGGGTGAGCATGCTGTCGTCATTCGCCCTGTCCTGTTGAGCCCCACTGACGCGAACCTCACTCACTCGCACAGGCACGGTCTGTTGTGGTACCATCCACCGCCACTGCCTAACTCCGGCAAGTCGGAACTGCTCGCCCCATAGGCCACCTCTCCGTCATTGAGTGTGGTACCTCAGTCCAGTCAATCGTCACTTGTCCAGCACGACGTTGTGCGGTCACACCCGATTGCCTCATGCCCCCCTCAGCCCCAGTCCACAGCACCACCACTGGCACCCCCGCCCGCTCAACTTGAAGCATCGAGGGCCGTGAGGGCTGTTCCTCGCCATGCAGCACCGCTGCCCTCGGTCCAGAGTGCCAGCATGTCCATGTCGTGTGCCCAGAGCATGGCCCAGGTGAGCAGCCTGAGCCACTACCCACAGCTGAAGCACTTGACACTTGGCGACAGCATGGTGCTCACGTTCACGACCGACAACATTCCCGACCCCCCCGCTGCCTCATCCGAGTTCTTGGACATCACCAAACTGAACGCACAGTGGGACGACACCTTGCCCGACTGGCAAGGCATGGTGTTCCTCTGCATCAGGGGCCATCCGATCCCTGTGAAACATTGGCCGGCCATGTACTGCCACACCAAGGACCCACAGAAAAGCAAGCAGTGGCAGGGAACGAAGAATAACTGGTGCAAGTGGAAGGTGGGCGTTGCCCTGACACAGTTGGCGCACATCCCACATCTGTTGCCGAAGCTGATGACTCCCACAGGACGTCATCGAGCACTATCACCAGGGCACTCCCAAGCAGTTCTGGGAGGAGTTTAGCCACAATAGGAAGAGGATGAGCTTCAATGCAATTGACAAGCATCTCCACTCGATTCGAATAGAGGAGAACAACCGAGCCATGGAGGAAGCATGGGCGAAACTCGGGGTGTCCTTTGACAGTGTGTGCAGCTACTAGAAGGGTGGGGAGGCACACGTGCTTTGCAGGCCATTGGCCATCATGAAAAGGTTGGAATCGCTTGGCACCGAAGGTGAAGGTGAGCGTGCGGCATGATGTGGCGAAGCGACCAATGTGAGTGAGCATGTGGATACTACTAGTAGTACCATGTCTCGCTGGTTTCTCGGCATGCCATTTCTCAAAATACATCTTGTTAAAATCTCCATGCCATTGTGAGGAGTAGTGTTACTAGCTATGAAGCGCCATCGTCGCAACATCATCCAGGTCAGGCACAAGGACAAGAATGCCCGCAGTGTGGGCATTTGACAATGGGACGACAGTCCAGGTTAAAGTAGTGCTCCCGAGGCTCCATCGGCTCGTCACTCAACAAGATAAGGTACTTCACAATCATGAGGTTTGTGAGCTCTTGGCTCCATCCCCCCCACTCGCATATCCTTCTCAACAACCATCTCCTGTTCATATGCAGATACTGACACCCACCTCAGCGAAAGGAATGTGTTCTGTATGGAGCAGGATCGACACCGATGTCAAGAAGGTTGTTGCGGAAGAGCTTGAGGAACTGCTCAGACGTCTGGTGAACAGCCAGCTTAGGTGTGCCACAGTGAAGATTCAAAAGAGGGTATGAATCATGGGAGCGTTGGTCTCAGTGACATGGTCACCTGAGGTGATCTTGCGGAACAAGTACCCTGAAGAGATCTGGGATGCGATGATCCACTCAGCAACCGCCCATACAGCACAGAGATGTGCCTCTGACTCATGGAGGGCATAGAGGAAAAAGTGTTTGATCTCTGCCAAGTCAGGTTTGTCAGAGCGAGCGAGGATGGCCATCATCAGGCAGACTCGGCACACTGCCGAGCCGCACGACCCACCTCTGTTCTGATGGGTCTTTCGGAAAGGGAGAAGAATGGAGACACCATTCTCATAGAAGGTCATGTCGTGCACCTGGATCTTCAGGACCTTGTCGGATCGGAGAAGGCAAAGGTGTGCGGTCATGTAGATGGCCTGCAGTAACCTCCGCACCTGACCGCCACCCCAGTCATGAAGCAGACTTGGACTCCCCGACTTTGCGGCCTTGATGACACCCCAAGGCTGGTCAGTGGTGGCGCTAGCAGTAGTGGCGGTGGCCATGGGGAGCTGCACTGCCGCAGCATTGGGTACATACAGATGGATGTCCCAGTTGCCTGTCCGGTGGTTGTAGTGGTAGAGCTTGTAGAGCAGGTCCTGCAGCACCATGCATGCATGAGTCAGTATCCCAGGACAAAGAGCTTGCGTGAGAGAAAGATCCACTGACCGAGGTGACAGCTCGAGTGCTGATGGCGACCTCGCCCATTTGTACCTGCTGGTCCGAGTCACCAAGGACAAGAACGTCATGACTCGTGCTGGAGGCAAAGAGGGGGGACTCAGACGAACCTTGCGACGATGCAAGGCACACATGTATGATGACACCTGCATCGAAACTGATGGATTTCCGAGCATCTGATTGGTGACCTCGGATCGATGCCAGGGCATGTCACCGAGGCCATGCAGGCGTCTGAAGGTGTATGTCATGGCTGCGCACATCTTCTGTGCATGGCTGTACGTGCCCTGCTCCTTCGAACGAGGCTCATCAGGAACTTCACAGCTTCCTTTTTTGACCTTTTCACACTTTTTGTAGTCACAACTTGCTAAAAAAGCATGTAAGGGGATAAAGGCAAATAAGCGCATTTCACAACAAGCACAGCAAGCAGATCAAGCATAAAAAGGGTGACAAGTACAAGTATTATGTTTAAGTAAATAATAACAAGTTGATGGTAAATGCTACTAATGACTCAGACACCTTGCTGCTATGATGGCGCAAGGGACGATGGCGAGGGTGATGGCAGGACGGCGTGAGGATAATGGGGATGGTGATGGTGTGATGGCATGAGGTCGATGCGCACAAGAACAAGGTTGAGGGTGTGTTGTTGTCGCGTCGTGAGGAGGGAGAGGGAGAGGGCCGGGGTGTCGTGTCGTCGGTGAGGGTGAGGGTGAGGAAGAGGGTGAGGGCGAGGGCGAGGTGTGAAACGACCAGACTCACTGAAGAGCTGATAGTCTGAGTTGAGATCAAGCAGGGCAAGGAATCAGTGGACAGTGGAGAATGGGAAATCTCCAAGTGAACAAGACTGGGAACTCCAGTTGTTCACCTGAGCCTTTATATACTATTCTAAGGTTTGTACATGTGGATGGTAGATCTACAATATCCTGTGTCTAGTCTACCATGAGGAATACATGTGTGTACAGTCCAGATAACTGGATCATACCCTAGAGGACAAAGGGGAGTCATGGTGAGTTGGAATGTACATGAGGAGGAGCATGAGGACAAGATAGGGGCATGAGGCAGAGATAGTGCATGGAGATGAAATACATGAGGTGCCTATGAGGCAATAGACGATGTTACTATCTATGACTCATCCTGAGTCGATCTGACTAGATCTGACTAGGGTAATCAGTAGCGTGATCAGTAAGTGATCAGTACTAAGAGGTTGAGAGTTTGATTCTCTCAATGGGCAAATAATTAAGTAGTATAGTAAAGTGTACGAAATGTGTAGTAGTGACTAAGGATTAGGAGAAACATAACACTACCCCCTCTCTATGAGTTAGACTCTGAATGATTTTCATCGAGGAGTACCTTTTCGATGCTTGGGATTACATCAGGATCTGTGTCTGATGTTCTGTCTGGATTGAGGATAATTAGGGCATTTGGATGATTAGAAGGGCCAGCTTCTGGTCCATGAAACATAGGAAGGGGGGATGCTTCTTGGTTAAATGTGGGTACCCAGTCCCATCGTGTGTGCGGAGTAATTAATATCAGAATTGGATCAATGTTCATTTCATTGAATGGTTCCGATGAGCCTTCTGATTGCTCGGGATCTGTGTCTGAGGTTTCAGGTGGCTCCGGAGTTGTTTCCGATATGTCCGCTGATGATGAAGTCACTGATGATGTAACTTCTTTGATCAAGGGAGGGAGTATTGGTATCCATTGTGCCATGAAGGATGGGAGATGATTGTAGAACATCCTTGTGAGTTCATTGATATGGATCCATCTAGGATCATTGAATGGGTTTTCCCATTGTTCCCAATTGTTTCCTTGTTCCGGTTGGGGTTTGGGATCAGGGAAGATCACATTGTCAGGGTTGTTTACCTGATGCCATTCTTCGTGATCTTCTGTTGTTAATCCCCAACCTTGTTCTGCCCAATTTCCTGTATTGTTATTGTTATCCCAAATTTCTCCAGGGTACTCATTGGGTTCACCATCGTCATAGGGGTTTTCGCCGGGATTTAGATTATATGGGTTTGGTCTGAGTGGGCTGAGATCCATTGCTCCTGGCATTTGATCTTCTTCTTCTTCCCACAATTGATCCCAAGATCGCCAATGTCTATTTGGGCAGATCTTGAAGGTGAGAAGATCTCGTCTGAGACCTCTGTACCAAAAGTGAAGATCAAGTGAAAGCCCTGTTTTGAGATGACAAATTGTTGTCGACCATAGAGCGAGAGTAAGGATGATGAGAAAGATAAATAAAAGCAAGTAGGCCCAAAAAGATAAAAGAGTAGATAAGATCATAGGAGTGTTTGGAGAGAATAGAATGAGAATGCATAAGAAGATTTCGAGGATGCATGGTGGAACTTCAAGGGTGAATTCCATTGTAATTGTTTTGTGGGAGCAAGGCTCAACCGGGTTTTAGATGTTAGCGTGTTAGTACACCTATTGAGGGTGCACCTAGGATCAATGTGTTGTTCACCATGTCACAGCCCAGGGGTTCTTTCAATCTACATCTAAGTGATCAAAAGGTAGGTGATCCTGGCTAATTTCTGGGATCAGTTTTCCACAAAAGGTGAATAGTGAGTAAAAGGCGGCCTGTGACATGGCTAAATGTTGAGGTGCACTAGAATGGGATCGATGGAAATCCTTGATTGCTGATTGAGCATTCTTTAGATTAGACTTAGGTTCCCATGTTCAGTGTAGCCTTTCCAATGTACAAGGTATTTGAGGCGATTTCCTTTATATCGCGAATCTATGATGTATTCCACTTCATATTCAATCTCTCTTTCTTCAGTAACTTCTACTGGTCCAGGTTTATATGTGGTTTGACCTTCAAGGTGTTCCTTGTATGGTTTAACCCAGGAGATGTTTACTACTGGGTGGATTCACATAGATTTCGGAAGATGCAATTCAATTGCATTATCTCTGATTCGTTTCGTAATCTCATAAGGTCCAAGCCAATGTTCTGTTAGCTTACGTGATAATCAAGTAAGTTTGAGATTCTCAGTAGAAAGCCAAACTTTATCTCCAATTTGATAATCAGGGGCGTTAGATCTATGTCTGTTGGCCTGATTCTTCATTCATAGCTTAGCTTTCTCTAGATTACTCCTTGTTTGTTCTAGAGTAGCTTGCATTTGTTTACTCAATTCTTCAGCAGCTGGAGCTTTGGCTACTCTTTGCTCAAAGCCCATGCATAGCTGATAGGATCTGGTAACTTTGAAAGGTGATTTCGATGTTGCAAGTTGTTTCTTTGCATTGTAAGAGAACTGTGCCATAGGCAACCAACTTACCCATTCGTTTTGCTTTTCACAAGTGAATAGACGAAGGTATTGTTGTAGATCTCTATTGATCCTTTCTGTTTGACCATCAGTCTGAGGGTGGAATGATGTAGACAATTGAGGTTGTATTCCTAATCATTTACAGATGTCTTTCATGACCTGTGAAGCGAATTGAGGTCCTCGATCGGATACAATTCCTGTAGGGAGACCATGTTGTTTCCATACATTGCGAAGGTAGAGTTTTGCGGTTTCCAATGCGGTAACTGTTTTATTGCATGGAATGAACTCAACTTCTTTGGAGAAGCGGTCAACAACTACTAAGATATTGTCGAATCCTTCTGATTCAGGTAGATCTGTGATGAAGTTGGCGGATATTTCTGTCCAAGGGGTTAATGGAGTTTCAAGCAGTTGTAGTTTACCTGGGGGAGCTTGATTAGATCCTTTGAATCGGGCACAGCGATTGCATTGGGACACATAGTCCTTAACTAGCTTGGACATTCCTGGCCAAGTGTAGCTGTGTTGCACGAGTTCAAGGGTTTTCTCCATTCCTGGATGTCCTGGAATAGGAGTATCGTGATGTAACCGTATGATCTCCATTCTGAGATCTTGATCATTGGGCATGAACATTTGTCCTTCTCTAGTATAGAGAATCCCATCTAGATCTACACAGATCTTGTGTTGTTTTGAGTGTGCGATGATGCTAGACTCATGAATCTTTCTGGTGGCATTTCAAATACGATTCTTGATGTCATCAGCATCAGTAGTGATGTTTATGGAAGTATATGCAATTTTATCAGGGGGAATGACGAGAACCATTTTGTTATCGTCTTCTTTTCCTATTGTGTGATCTTCTCGTCTTGATAAGGCATCTGGTTTACCCATTTGGGTTCTGGTCTTGTGTACCCATTTGAAATCGAATCTGGACAGATACTGAGCCCATTGTGCTTGTCAACGATTCAGATCTTGTCATTTCATGAACCATTGAAGGTTGGCATGATCGTTCCATACTTCAAATTCATGGTCAGCTCCTTCTAGATAGTGTCTCCATTCTTCTAAGCTTCAGATTACACTAAGCATCTCTTTGTCTGCAATGGGGTAATTGCGCTCTTCTGATGACATTGAGTGCGAAGAATAAGCAACTGGATGCCATTTGCCATCTAATTCAATGGATAGCACAGCTCCTGCAGCGAAGTCTGAAGCATTGGTCTCAAGTCTGAACTTTTGATCGATATCTGGGAATGCTAGAATAGGGGTGGTAGTGAACTTATGTTTGAGGTCATCAAACAATTTCTGTTGAGCTTCCTTCCATTCAAAGGGTTGATCTTTCTTTATAAGATTGTTTAGAGGACAAGCTACCTGAGCATATCCTTCTATAAACCTTCAATAAAAGTTTGCTAATCCTAGAAAGCTGCGAACTCCTCTAACTGTTTTGGGAGTCAGCCAGTCTAGTATAGCCTTGACTTTGTCATCGTTCATCTGTATTCCTGAGGCAGTTATGGTCATGCCTAAGAATTCTACTTCCTTGACTTGGAAAGAACATTTATCGGGTTTGATAAATAGATCGTGCTCTTCGAGGCATCATAAGACTTTGAGTACTATTTTATCATGTTCTTTCTGATTGTCGGTTTTGGTGAAGATGAGTAGATCATCTATATAGACCATTAGGACATCTTCCATATCAGCAAAGATCTTGTTCATCATTGCCTGGAAGGTGGCGGGTGAGTTGTAAAGACCAAAATACATTACCAAAGGTTCAAAGGAACCTCAGTGGCATATGAATGCTGCTTTCCATTCATCTCCATCTTTGATCCTTACATTGTTGTATCCCCATCGGAGGTCCATTTTGGTAAATAGCTTTGCTCCGGTGAGTTTCTCGGATAACTGTCTGATTAGGGGAAGAGGATAGTTATTCTTGACCGTGTGTTCATTAAGATAGCGATAGTCCTGTACCATTCGTTTCTTACCATCTTTCTTAGGTACAAAGAACACTGGTGAAGTTTGCAGTGATTTAGAAGGTCGGATGTACCCTTTCTTCATCTGATCATCTATGAAATCAGATACTTCTTGTTGTTCTTGAGGGGATAGGGGTATTAGAAGTCCTTTCTTTGGATTGAAAGAATCTTTAAGATCTATGGCATGATCCCATGTCTTACAAATTGGCATTCGTTCTGATTCTTTCTTAGAGAAGACGTTAAGGAATTTGTGGTATTCCTTAGGTACTAGATCTTCAGGTTTAGGATCAGGTTTATGGAATCCCTTGAGTTCTTCCTTTCTTTTGATAGCATGGATATGCAGGAGTGCATCTCTTTCAAGTGTTTCTACATATCTAGTAAAAGGGGATTTATTCTGAAGGGTTTTGCAAGTCCATGGACAGCGTGTCATTTTGACTTGCCCTTTTTCCCAATCTATATCTGGATTGTGGTGTTTAAGCCACGTGTAACCTAAGATCATTTGGTGTCTGCCTAGATCGGTTATCTCAGCAATTACCTGTTCTTGATGTCCCTGAAACTCTATCATGACTTCGGCACAATGGGTGATGTCACCTGCTGAATTATGAGTTCCATCAACATTGTAGATGGGAATTGGGTTTCTCAAAGGTCAAAGCGGAATCTTCCTTTGATCAGCCCATTTGCGATCAATAAATATGGTGTTAGCACCACTGTCTAACAAGGCGTTGACCTTGTTAAAGTTTTGTCTATACTTTATTGGTGCGATCTTGAGTGGCAATATAATATCTCTGTGAGTCGAAGTGTTAGATATCTCTTGTGGATCTGGGGTTTGTGGAGTGAGGGTAAAAACAGAATTAAGCACTGGCTTTGTGCGGTCCCAGCCAAGCTCCTGGTCTACAGAAGTCCCCATTTGACCATAATTTAAACATGAATGTGTAGCATCAGAAATAGGTCTTGATTCGATTTGGTCAATGTTCTGATAGACAACACTTGGATCACCCAGATCGATCAGAGTGCTTTGGCTTTTCCCTTTTCTGAGTCTTTAAGGTCATAGAAGAAGGCTTTGACTTCTTCGAAGTTCATTCCTTGAATGAGGCGGGAACTTGAATCCCATAAGGTGGCTGGCTCGTTAGAATCGTCACAATCAGTAGATCGGATTCTAGATCCTGACTTAGAGCATGAAGGTTTGTGTTGTCCTTTAGACCAACCACATTCTTGGCAGTGGGTTGATGGTTTGGGACAGTCCTTGGCAAAGTGACCTGATCCACCACAGTTGTAGCAGTTCAGTCCTTTCCTAGGTTTGCCTTTGCCCTTTCCTTTGCCTTTGGTGAAGGTGTCGATTTCGATCTCTTGTTCGATGTCATCATATTGATCTAAGGCACTGATGTCCATGGAGCTCGGATCTCGCCAAGATAATCCGGCAATACCAAGGAATCGGGTCAATTGTCTTCATTGTCCAAGTTCTCACACCTTCTGTAGGTATTCCTCAGGTGTAGCAGTGCATGTGCCTGCTTCAATCAATTTCCAAATGATGGATGGATCAATATTGTGTTCAATGATGTTACACAATTGTCCAGCTTTGAATTCTGATGTAGCAGCATATGTCTGGTATTTGATGATCCAGTCATCTACAGACATTTTTCCTTGTTTCAGATCTTTGAGCTTCTTGTGAGCCCAATCTTTCTGATTAGCTGGTTGGAATAGTCCTTCCAGTTCTGTGGTTAACTCAGCCCATATGTATGCGTTTCCGGTGTTGATAGCTTCAAGGCATGTTCGGGCGAAGTTTCCTGCTTTAGGTCCTTCTAATTGAGATAGGACTGCTCGGACTGGTTTGTCGGTGTTGGTAGGCATGGCAGCATTGCTTTCCTGTTGCCATGCTTTGACTTTAGCCCACCATTCTTCAAACTTAGCTATGGAACCATCGAAAGTTCCTGGGTCAGCAAGTAACTTAGAGATTTTAGGTGTAGCGATTGCTCCACCTGCTTGTGCTTGTGCAAGTTGTGTTTGTAGGTTACCAACCTGTATACCCATCTGCTCACATGCATTGATGATCTTGGTGATAGTGGTAACTAGTGCTGGTACACCTGTTTGGAAGTTTACTGTGCATGCATTGATAGCAGCGAGGACTTCGTCTCTCATTTGTTGGGAAGCCATAGTTACTTGTGGAGTTTCTTAGGTTTAGGCTTAATAGACTTAGCCTTCTTGAGTAACTTAGCATAGATGGATTTCTTTGGATAGGGTTTTCTTGATTTTCGCTTGACGAGTATGTCAATAGACTCTTGGAATCTTATCTTATCCTGCTTAGATAGGTTCCTGTGGCGCTTGACTGAATCCAGCTTATTCTCTTTCATTAACAATTATGTTGCGCTGACTAATAGGCACAGTTACAATTGATTGATTCTCAGAATCTTGATCGCTTTCGTAACTCGGGGGCAGAGATCTTGGTCTGATCTGATCCAGTTGATCAAGATCTTTGAGGGGTTTGTTTAGCTCTCTCTCAAGCTCGGGGTTCTCGTTGTCTTCACATCTTAGTCTCTCGATTTGTTCATGTCTCTCTCTTAGTGCGATCAGCCACTCTCTGCGTATGTATTTTGTAGTTACTTTACAGGTCCCTGTAATGTTTAGGGAGCCTAAGGTCTCATTTCCTATGAAGAGGAGGGTGGCTGCGGTGACTACCATGTTCAGAGTTGCGGTGCCAATGAGGGACAGGAGGAGGGGAAGGAGAAGGATTAGTGGAAGAGGGGGAGGTTGGATCCAATATACGTGGTGAGATCCTATGCCTCTTTGGAATGCGTTCGCCAGGTGGAGGTGAACTAGCGGCTCTACCTCTTTGCTGCACAATACCAAACTCAATACCCTCTTGAATAATATCAATATCCTGGACCTGTTGTGGAAGGAGTGCTCTACAATGATAGTAAGCACAACTGCGTCAGAGTGGAGTGAAGGGAGTGCTAAATCCAGACCTGAATATCTCCTGTTCAAGGAGGCGGCGGCGGACCGGTGTCCAATCTACTGGCTCCTGGAGGAGTGGGGGCAAGCGGAGTGGAGTTGTATTAAACTCCCAGAGATCAGGGAAGACGATGTCCTGATTGTCTGAGAAATGGACCAGGTCTTGGAGGTCTGTGTATGTGGGGGTGGGGCTTCTCCTGGTAAAGGGAGAAAAGCGGGGCGGCGCGGGGTATTCAACGTAAGGGTCGAATGCAATGAAAGGTTCCGGGGCGGCTTTCAGAATGGGAGGAGGGAAGTACATGGGGGAGCGGGTCCTGTATGAGGCGAGCTCGTTTAATTCGATCTGATTGAAGAAATCAGATGCGTTGTCTGAGAAGTCGGGCCAAAGAAGGTCCTCGACGTGTGGAAGGGTTTGTACCTCTGGTAAACTTGACGGGTATGTCAACTTGGATGTCTCCTCTTTCTTTGAGGTAGGGAGACTCAAGGGAAGGATGATCACATCCTCTTCTACCTTGACACTGTATTTCAGGGATTCCAGCACAGGGTCCCAGAATTCAACTTCTGGGGCAGGTTCCTGTACCTGCTCAGGAGCGAGGCCTTCGGATAGACCATATAAGGTCCGGGTTCTGTCAAGGTATGCGTTACCTTGATGAACTTCATTGATCGCTCTCCCACAAGTCCTGTAACGGAAGGGGACAGGGAAGCAGTAGTATTGCAACACTAAACTGATCAGCGGTTAGTGTGCCCTGTGTGTGCACTATGGATCAGAAGCCCCGTGCTTACTGATCGAAAGTTAGGGGTGGTGAGATAAGGTGGATGCAGAGTGGCGAGTTAAGCCTGCCACAGTATCAGTAATGAAAGTCTTGTTCAAGTGAAACAACCAGACTCACTGAAGAGCTGATAGTCTGAGTTGAGATCAAGCAGGGCAAGGAATCAGTGGACAGTGGAGAATGGGAAATCTCCAAGTGAACAAGACTGGGAACTCCAGTTGTTCACCTGAGCCTTTATATACTATTCTAAGGTTTGTACATGTGGATGGTAGATCTACAATATCCTGTGTCTAGTCTACCATGAGGAATACATGTGTGTACAGCCCAGATAACTGGA